>JADRCH010000011.1:22092373-22338359 GCA_019843965.1 Rhynchomys soricoides
TTCCTCTAAGGTTTTCTCTGTATCCTGAAACAGTGTCTCTCACTCAATATATAGCTCACTGATTGGCACTGGGATTGCATGCAGGTGCTGCTGTGCCTGGAGATTCTTGAGTGCTGTGGATCCACACTAGTCCTTACACTTGCACAACAAACACTCTACCTACAGAGGCATTTCTCTACTCTCCTAGTTTGGACATATTTCATTCTCAGCCCTTGGAATCAGTTTTAGCAGGGGATCCCTTTACCCTTTGCTTATCTTCCTCCCAGCTTATATCTTTCTTTTCTAGTTTTGATGAAGCCCATAGTTATTGTTCATTGAAGTTTCTGAGAAGTAATATGAATTATTCTTTTCATGACAAAAAAAAATCTTGTGCTCATCCTTACTGAAAATATGTTTGAAGATAATCCTTTACATTCCTCATTACAGATTCCAGTCAGGCATGACTGACAAGGTTTTGTTTCTGGAACTGCTCCTGGAAGGCCACTGGCCTGTACATTCTATTCTGTGGGACCACAATTGTTTCTTTGAAAGTCTGCATGTTCTGGTGGTTTATAATTGTGCTTCGGAAAACATTTTTTACACAGCATCCTGGATCCTTGGATGGTCTTGTTTGTCAGTGCAGAGACATAGGACCTTTAGCTCTGAAAAATCTTTTCTTGATAATTATGTGATAATGTATTTCTAATGTTTCCTCTATTGTTCTCAGAACCTCTATTACTCAGTCACATGGCCTTTATGTTGAGTGTTAAATTTTGCATCTTTTCCTTCCTGGTTTTGATATCTTTGTTCTTTTAATTTCCTCCCAGGTGGTGCTATTTTCAAATACTTTCATCTTTTGTTTTGAATATTCTTATTTTAGTTGTCACTTTTCAGTGTTCACTTTTTATCTAATGGATGTATTTTTATAGTATTAGCTTTTATTGATTAAATGTTTGATCTTTTGTAGGCATTTTAATTATAATTTTTCAATTCTTCTTTTAACATATGTTAGCCTGGGGAAGTTGTAAGTTAGGAAGTTCTCTTGTGATAGTTCCTTGACTATTACACTTAAATTTCAAAGCTCCTTTCTCCAAATCAAATGTAACTTATCAGATTATTAAAATGTATGCATCCTTCTTTTAGTTATTTTTATTAAATTATATGACAATTTATATTATATGTAGTGTAATTAGAAAAAACTACATGTTATTTATATTATTTAAAAGCTAGGAAGCAGTGTTTTCATATGCCCTTATTTAGATGTTGATGGTGCTTTCTGATCACAATAACATGCTAATAAATTGAGACTGACATTTAAATCTATTCCATGCTCAATCTAAGATAATTGACACTTTCAGATGAGTGTTTGTGAAGAATTATTAAAATGACTATTTTTTTAGAAATTGTAAAATATTGTGAAAAAAATTTGATTGTTGTGATGCAGTTAGGAGTTTTACCATCACAAAGCATGTGCATTTCCCCCTTGGAGTAGAGATTAGTGAGTCTTTACTGTTTGCTGCAGTGGTTGCTGCCAGGGTCCCAGCAGATGATGTAGCTATTGTAGTATTCATGGCATGCACAGCTACATTCTGACAGGGGCATTTCTAGATGTGCTCAGTCAACTTCTGGCCTTTGCGGGGAACATAAATATAGATTGCCTTATATACTATGCATGTCCATCAAATCTGAAATAGAAGAAAGACCCTTATAAATTGTAATAAAAATTTCTTCATGAAGATGATGGGGAATAAGGCAATAAAAACTTCATTCAGTCCAGTTTGGAATCTGACAGGTAACCTAAGAAGTGTTTGTTGTTAGGTACGGGCTGCCCACTTAATTAAAAGAGATTATGCTACAGTCTATTATCTTAGGAATACAACAAATCAAACAGTGTTCCATATTCATTCTAAGCTTACTATAAGAAAAGTTGATCAAAGCACTACTGCAAAGTGAGTCCAAGTATTCAAGTACTTAATGGAGCTGAATTTTATGTCAGTAGATATATAAACAGTGTTATAATTAGTAGATTTGGTTGTTAGAATTTTGAAATAAAAATGTTAGAGAATGGTGTAGGATAGAATTTTTCCCATATATTTTTAGTTCCTTCCATGGGTTTCCAAGCTAGATAAGGAGCAATCTATAGTAAACATTCTATCTCCAAACATCCATACAGAACAGTCAAGCAGTTCAATAACTAGAGTTTTGATAAATACAATGAAAATAAAATGGCAAGAGAAAATTTCAAGTTGCACCCCTATTAGGAAGAAATAATGACCTCCATGCTCCTTGGAAGTTTTCTGGTTGCTCAAGATCTCTCACATACAGAAGACCAATATATTACAAGTAGAAGGCCCTTGATTTCGGTGTCTGGTCATGAAAATCACACATTTAACTTAGTAAGAATGAAACCCTTTCCTCTGTGGTTGGCTCATTTCTTGAATCTTTTGTATAATCTTCTCTGATCCACCTTATTAGAAGTCACCCATCCCACCCTCATACTCATGTATGAAACTAAGACACCCCACCCTCCCATCCATATATGGAACTAATATCACCTATCCTCACACTCATGTGTGGAACTAAGACCTGCCATCCTCACACTAATGTATGGAACTAAACCCTCTCATCTTCAAACATATCTGTGTAACCAAACCCTCTCATCCTCAGATTCATGCATGGAACTAAGAGCTACCATTTTACATCCATGTAGTATGGAGCCAGGAACTTTTTACATCATATCATGCTATTCAGTTGCTTTTATCAATGTGTATGTCCATCACCCTCAATACACTGTGACACCACCATTACCATTTTATCATAATTTTCACCATGAAACAATCATCATGTTTCTACCTTACTGAGTGCTCTAAATAAGTCACACCAATCCTCTCAAGGCACATATTTTGATAACACCTCTCCCTGGAATAATCCCAGACACTCCTATAAATGATTTCAGTCAGTCTCTGTTCTAATGTCACTTCATTCAAGGATCTTCTCTAATACTATCATCTCCTTACTTGCTGGTGATGATACATTCAGCCTTCCATTGTGGGGGCAGCATGACCATCCAAAATATTCTTCTGCCATGGTGGTAGAAACAAGAGGCAGCTTGTTCATATTTCAGCTGTTCAGTTAATCAGGAAGAAGAGAGCTAGAGAAAAATTAAAATTGGAGTAGAAGCCACAAATCCCACTTCCCTGGTGACACACTTTATTTAACTATACCCCATCTCTTGAAAGTTCCTCACCTTCTCAGAACTTCATCATCATTTGAGACCAAGTGTTCAAACACATGAGCCTATGGGAGACATGTGTGATGTATAATGAGACATGCATAATGTGATTCAGCATACATGCCCATGTTCTGATGGTGCTTTTCTGCTGTAATTTTTTAAGACTCAAATAACTTGTGAAGCAAATATTCTTACTTTCCAGGAATAGTGTGTATTGATTACTATTCTTTAGTCTTACAAAAAGCAAGACACTCTCTCTCTCTCAGAAATGCAAGTACTATGGTGCATACATGGAGGTCAGAGGACAACTTGGAAGAGTCCATTTTCTTCTACCATGGGGGTACTGGTGATCAGACTCAGGCCATCAGACTTGGTGATAAATGTCCCTACCTGTATAGCTTTTTCCAGCCTCCTTTTGATAATTTGGTTTTTTTTTTTTTCATTGCCAAGTATAAACGTTAAACTCTAGTAAAATTATTGATCTAACAAACTAATATACTTCTCTGTACTTAAGTGTGTATCCCTATTCGTTATCTCACAAATATTATTTTTAATGTTTTAAACATATTAATGTATTCATCTCCTCATCCACTCTATGGAAGAGCAATTGTTATCATTAATTCCTAGACAAGTTTGTAGGTAAACAAATGGCATTTTTCTAAAGGCTTCAAAATTAATAAATGAGAGCACCAGGGCTGACCAACCCAGTTTGACTCTGGAGGCCATGATTCTGACCAAGATGTTAAATTGTTTCTGGAATTAAAATCTTATTATCCTACAATTTATTCTGTATTTAACAATTCAGTTTCATTATAAAAATTCCAAACCAATGTTCAGTCTTTTCTCTTTCAGCTTTGCTGATCCTCTGCAATGTGCATGTGTATATATACCTAAGTTTATATCTGTGTGCTCATGTACTCATTCATGTGTATATATGCTAGTATACCTATGAATATATTTGTATCACTCTGTGTATGTGTAGCCATATGTGTATATATCATTCCATATATATATATATATATATATATATATATATATATATTCTACTATCTATCATATCTATCATTTGTATCTTTTGAACTTCCACCTGTTTTGGAAACTTTTACTCCAATTATAATCACAGGATTTTCCATCAATGTAGTCTGATATTTGTAGAATTTTATCATGGTTATTATTTATAATCTTTAGGTTACAGAACATAATTCTCTTTATGTTAAAGTCACCATTTTCCAACCATATCCCACATTTTCTTGCTTAAGTGGCTTTCTTTCCTCTATCTTCTTTATCTGAAATATCCTTAACCAGCATTCATCTTTCTCAAGATTCTGTTAGTCTGTCTGTCTGTCTGTCTGTCTCTCTCTCTCTCTCTCTCTCTCTTCTTTTTAATTGGTTCATTCTGTGGGTTTCACATCATGCACCCAAATCCTGGTTATCTAACTGTCTCCCCATGTCCATCTTTTGCCCTTGCAGCTTCCCCCTGAAAATAGCACACACACACACACCACCACCACCACCACCACCACTACTACCACCACCACCACAACAACAACAAAACAAAGCATAGAAAACATTTCATCATGGAGGCTGTAGTATGTTGCAGTGTGCCTCTCAGTATATCCTTCTGTTCAAACAGCTTCACTTGCAAATGTTCATTGCAATGAATCATTGGTCTGGTTCAAGATCTCTGGCTTCTGTGACACCATCAGTATTGGATCTTCATTGGGAGTCCTCCGAGTTAACCTGTTGTTGCCCTGTGTCATGGAGATCCTACAGCACTGGAACAGCCGGACTACCCTTTTCATACATCTCAACCATTCACAGATGATATAGATTTTGGTGTGAGACAATTCAGAGCCCTGGATCTGGGACTGGGTTGTAGTTGAACTACTCAGCTCTCTCTTATCCTCACCACCAGAGTTATCTCTCCAGCACTGCTCTGGTTAGGCCTCCAAATGCTGCCACAAGTAACTATACTGCTCTTGTGCCTCTGGGGCCTGCTTACCTACACCATACCTGCAGAGCCAGCTCTGTTGTGCTGCCCAGTCCAGGTGTGGGGCCCTTTATCCCAAGTGCTTCAGCTTGTAAGGTGCTGGGGTTAGTACTCCGGCTCTCATACCTTCTGGTTGCGTTCAGCTATGCCTTCATTATTAGGGTCAGGTCCACTGTGTTGCCCAGGTAAGGTGCAGAGCCTGTTCTCCTGAGTACTGCAGCCTGCAACGGACAAGGCCAGTCCACGGACTCTTATGACCCTGAGGCCAGTTCTCATGACTGCTGCAGGTGCTGAGGAGAATTGGGGTGGTGGTGCATTACCCCCAACTCACACCAAATGAATGGCCAGCTCTCTCACACTCTTACTTTCTGGGAGGATTCATCTGAGCTTCCACCAACTCTCCTGAGCTCATAATTCCGTGAGCAACTTTCTTGACTGTGTGTGGGGAGATCACCTCTATGCCACTCTACAGCAGACCAGTGGTAGAGTCAGGTCAGGTTTCCCACACTCACACCCTCAAGGTCAGCTTACTTACACCCCAACTACCAGGACCAGCTTCACTGTGCTGTCTGGGCAAAGGGCATGTCCTGCTCTCTTGAGGGCTTTGAGGGCTGTGAGTGCTGCCACAGGTGAGAGAAAGGGCCAGCTCTCCAGAGCACCACATCCGATGTGGGACATGGACAATTATGCACAGCCCTTGGACATCTATGTGGTCCCCAGCAGCTGTCCCAACTACAGAAGTACCCATAGTCTTTAGTGGTAATATGAACCATGGACATCCACACCAATGCCTCCACTGCATAGCCATGGAATCAGATATGACCCTCAGAAGCAGCTTGTGCTGGTACCTCACCATGGCCCCAGGTAATGGGCTGGCCTGTTACAGGGTATTTTAACCTGGTTCTAGTTAGGGTGTGACTCAGCCCTTAGCACACACCTACAATCACTCTGCCTGGAATCCAAACACACCCTTAGTGCTCACATTTAATCCCAAACAATGAAGGTAAAGTTAGTTTGTAGCAGGAAGCCTCCAAGTTTGAGGTGATGTCTAATTGAGTCACAGAAAAAGTGATGGATCAGAGAAAGATTTGACAGAATAGGATATCCCAACTCTTACAAGAAGAAAGGGGAAAGGGGAGTTACTTAAGGGAAAGACAGAGAGTATAGGGAGAAGAGAGTATAGTACAGGAATGCAGTACAGTAGAGTTATTGAGAGCAATATGGTAGATTTGGAAGGGAGAGTAGAGTGGAACAGAGAGAGAGAGTAGGAGGCAGTTTTCCAGGGAGAGTTTTAAAGAGACAGATTTAAAAGAGAACAAGCTAGATACAGGTGAATACAGAATGAGCAAGAGAAGGAGAAGGAGACAAAAGATTGGGGAGATTGCTGGAGTTAGTTTAAGGCCAAGCAGGGCAATTCAAGAGAGGCTGACAGAGAAGCCAGATTGAGTCAGTCAGCTTGCAGAAGAGTGTGAACCAGAACAGCTGAGTTGAACTGGCCAACCAGAGTTCAGAAAGAACTAGGACAGGGTGAACTTATTCAGCAGTAATTCTCAGAGACTGAAAACATTCTAGATCTAGAGTCGACTGTACAGAGGCTGGAAGCTTCCAAGACTAGACCTAGGTTAGCAGACTGAGGCAGTATGCCCCAGAGATGCTAATTACCCCAGGAGAATAAAATACAGGCCACTCACAACAGGCTACTCCGATCCACTGTTGAGTCTCCAACACCAACTCTCTTCATAATCCTCAAGCTGCTTTACTTCTCTTTCTCTCCCATCTGTCTACCACATACTCTCACATTGTGGTGGCTCCTGCAGCAGGCTAAAGCCGGTGGGCTGGTGGGCTTCTGGGTAATATCCTCCATTCATGCAAACATGAGTGGTGGCAAACAAGTGTCTATGGCCTGTGCCATGGGCTGGAAGACAAGTCTGTGGATGGCATGGTGGTCCATAGGTATCTGTCTGTCTTCCTCCTCCTGTGCTGCATTGCCTGGTTTTGATTTGACTTGATTTGATTTTTATAAGTCCTAGGCATAAAACAGCTTTGGCCACCAAGCCATGCCTCAAGCTAGGAGGAACATGGATTGCCATTTGCTCTGTGTCTAACTCGTTTAAGAAGAACACCAACAAGGTGTCTGTTTTCCCCTTGCCAAGGGGGTCTGTTAAGCACTTAATGCCCTGTTTGCATGCAATTCCATGTGAGCTATCCTTTTATTGAATCAGATAGAATATGCTTTCTTATTTTCTGCAAAGACCACTCATATGCAACTTTTCCACCTTCTCTGTTTACAGATTTCAGTGGTTCATTTCACACAATGCTTTAGAGATAGGAATCTCCTCACTGACCTATGTATACCCATCAGTTCCCTGGAGGCAAAAAAACCTTGAGATAACACAAATAGTTGCTGTTTACTTAGTGCTTAAAGAACATCAGCCTTAAGCTATCTATTAATCTGGCAAGTTTCCATGTTCCTGTGTTAGAAATAAGGAGACTGGGGCTGAAAGCTTTAGGAACATATCTGGGATCCCAGCTGTGGAAGAGAAGATCTTAGGGTTGCATTCTTTTCTGTTCGGTGAGAATTTGTCAGGAAGCTACACCCCTGCATTTTCCTTACATACAAATAAACTATCCTAAGCTTTTACTATATACTAAAAATCAATTCTTAGAGAAGCCTTGTGAGAGATGTTTTAAATCTCCTTATTTTATAAACATAAAATAATATTGTGAGTTGGATCCTCACAATAAGTTATTCCATAAAATTCACAGAACCTCTAAATGATGCAGAAGTTGATATTTAAGCCAAACTCAGCTCAGATCAATGTCAATCTTTTTTTGGTTGCTTGTTTTGAAGCAAAGCTGGATAATATTTAAAAAAAAGAAAAGATTTAAATGTATGGGAAGGAACTGTGGGAGAATTAGAGCAGTTGTTCACACTAATGAACGCTGGATAAATGTTTCTCAAGTGAAGTTCCCTTTCCTATAAATCTCACTCCTTTGCTATTGGGTTTTTGTTTTGTTTTATTTTTCAGTTTCCATCTTAAATTATAAGCTATCAGGACAAGAATCTTCCTGCTGGAGCTCCCTTTTCTGTTGGGCTGTGGACTGCTTGGAGTGTGGCTAAAAGATTTTAACACAGTCATCAGGTATGTCAGCTGTTTCTGTCAGGCATGTGAATGACTGGGAAGGCACCCAAGTCCCACTGTACTATCCATCTCATGCAGAGAAGCAATTGCCTTCTTTTCCTGAACCCCAGAGTATAAGAGAAACCTCAAACTTACACGTAATTGATTAATTAGTCACCTAGGCAACTTTGCCAGGATCCCTTTTAGAAGGAATATTGATTCCCATTTGAGCTGACTTTTAATTAGTTTCTGTTTCTCTAATGACAGTATTTGTAGTGACAGGTGCATATCCACCTGAACATCCAAGCAGTATCTCCATTCTTGGCTTGGACAGAATCCCAGCACTCAATGATTTGTTGAGACAGACTGGAGGTTTTAATGTGCAGAAACACCAGTGTCAGGAATCAGCACAAAATAAACACCTGGATTGTGCTAATCCTAGGAAGATAAAGGCAGCAACCTTAGGATAGCCTGGTCAGCAGCCAGCAGCCAGAAGCCAGCAGCAGCTCATTGCATACCAGATCCCCCATTAGAGCAGAGAACTCACAACTACAACTGCATATTGCTTACCATGTAATCATCTGACAGAAAAAAAAAAAGCCACTAAAAATGGTGGGAAACAATATCTTCATGAACTTTACAGATAATTTTTAAAAGATTTTATCTCTCTGCCATTATTCTCAAGTTATTAGGGCAGGTAACATAAAAGTATGTATGTATTCCAGATTTTCATACTATTTCAGACTTCTCATACGATGAGAAACTCATAGTTTCTCATATTACCATGTTTTAGTGGTTTATGTAATACAAAGCATTAGTTCATAATGTGTAAAGAACAGGATTATGGTAGAGTACCTGAAAAATAAATGTGCAATTTTAAGAGAAAACACTGAGTCCCAACGAAGCTACTTGCTGCAGTATCTTTGAATAGTTCTTCCAGAACTATGGGAATTTTGACTTCATTCTGTTCTACTATGTTGAGAGCAGTTAGGGATAACTCTGGGACACATCAACGTAGTGATATTCCTTAAGACTACTAAACCTATAAGTACTTTTATTTTATTAGTTTTATTGAGTGGATCAGTCTGTTTTAATCACTGTAATCAGGTATGTTAAGGTTTGCAACACATATTTACTACATGTAAAACTAGTAAGGAAGGTCTGTGTCCTCTCCTGTCCACACAGGAGGTAAGTGCTCATTGTAAGTTAAAATAGAATGGGATCTTGCTGAGAGTCTCATTTGAATTTCCCCATGATTAAGGAATATCTTCACTGTGATGGTCAGACACTGTCATTTTGCTCAAGCATTACTGTTATTCTACTGCAGCCATTGTTTCTTACATTGCTTGCCACAAATTTTATGTGTTCCACTTACAAAATGCCTTTACAAAATGCCTGTTTGTCGCACAATGTGATGTTTTCTATGATTGGAGTCTTTACTCTGCTAATGGAGATTTAAACAATAGATGTTTTCCATCTCAATAAAACCCCTTTTCTACCTTTTCTCCTTTAATAATGACTAGTTCTAGTTTCACATTTAGAAATATTAGCATATCTGAAGATCATAAAGTTAGGTTCTTCTGGTATCTTCTAGAGGTCATGTTTAGGTTGACACCTATTGCTATTGTTTTGTTGAATTACATATGATATATGCTATTTTTAAACCACATTAAGGACCTCATGCTGGCCATTGCTATCCCTTCACTGTTCAGACTGGTGCCAGTGTGAGACCCTGACCAAAGATCCACATGTGGGGCTTTCCTTGAAATGTGTCTCATCAGACTGTGTTTCTCCTTGAAAAAGTATATAGCAGTTTTGATTATGACAGTAGAATAGAACATGTTATTCCTAGGAATATTCTGTCTCATGTAATTAAAATACTTTTAAAATACTGCCTTTGGTATTTTACATATTGCTCATTTCTATACTGGCTGCTCAGCTTCATCGCTGGTCTCTATTTCAAGAAGGGAAAAAAAACTGCATCACTTGATTTTTTTTTTTTTAGTTGAAATTGGAATTGTATTGGTCTGTATACTAATTTAGTAGGAAATAGTGGTTCTTCAATAATAATTTTTACCAGTCTATGGACTTCCACTTCACCATTTTCTCAGTGCTATGATTTTTATCAATATTGTATACATTTTGGAGGGTCTTATTTATTATTTATTAGTAGGTTAAGTTTTCTGTGATTAGCAAATTCTTTGAATTTATGGCATAATTAGTCTATTAGGTAAATGCACAAATATACCCAGGCACAGTGTTTTCTCTATTTTTTGAAATTGTACCTTAAGCATGTGGATTAGGACATTTTATTAACCATGGTTTCTAAATCTTTATCCCTTCTTCGCTTTTGGCCTGTTTTTTCTTAGTTAATGATAGAGATAATATAAAATGTTTGGCTATAATTATGATTTTATTTTTTCTTGAATTCTGGTTTTATGGTGAGTATTTTGGATCCATGTTACTAGCCGCATACAAATTATGAAATATGTGATTATAGAAATGATTCTTTCACCACACTTGAAAGTTCCTTTTGTCCCCAGGCATGATGTCTTGCTTTCAAGTCCAAGCTATCTGCTGAGAAGATAGCTTCTCATTTTTTCCCCTTCTCTTTTGGACATTTTACATTGCATCTTTTTTATTATTTAATTTTCATCTTTTAAAATATATTTTTATTATTTCTTTGACAATTTAATGTGTGTTTTGTTATATTCACCCTTTTCTCTCAACTCTTCCTAGATTTACCCCCTTCCCTATTCATCCAACTTTGTGTTCTTTTTTTCTTTCAGCCCATTAGGATCAGTTTGTAAGGCCAAAATATTCTTGGAAGTATGATTATCTATTGGAGTATGGTTGGCTTATTAGGACTATACTGTTAGAAAAAAAAAAAACCCAAAACTTCCTTTTACTAGAAGCTAATAATTGTCAGTAGTATCCTGGGTAGCTTTTTAAATTTTTTAAAACATTTACTTGTTTTAATTATATGTACATTGATGTTTTGCCTGCATGTATTCTGTGTGAGGGTGTCAGATCTTGGAGTTACAGTTGAGAGCTGTCACATGGGTGCTGGGAATTGAACCCAGGTCTTCTGGAAGAACAATCAATGCTCTTAACTACTGAGCCATCTCTCTAGCCAGTCTGCCTTAAGCTTGTACAGCTATCGTGTATGCTGTGCATGCTGTTGCAACTGCTGTGGGTTTATATGTGCAGCTTCTCTGCTGTGTTCAGAAAACACTGTTTCCTGTAGCCATTCACCACCTCTTGCTCTTACACTCTTCCTATTCACTCTTCCACAATGATTTCTGAGTCTAGGGAGGAGGGAGTGCATTATATATCTTCAATTTTGGGATGTATACTCTGCAGTCTCTCATTCTCTGAACCTTGGCCAGCTATGAGTCTCTGTGTTAATCACCATCCACCACAAATAGAAGTTTCTCTGATAGGACTGAGAGCTGTATCACTCTTTGCGTACAATGATGATGAGTCAGTCATTAGGAATCAGTTTAATATTGTGTCTACTACCACTTTAATCTGTTTTTATATGCTTTCAGTATTAAAATATTTCCTCATAACTAGGCAATTTATAATCACATTATTTTTTGTTCTTTGTTCCCTATTCTCTTTCTTCTTTTTGTTAGATCAAGCGTATTTCTTTCCCCATAGAATTTCTTAGTCACACTGTCTTTTATAATCCTTCTAATGGCTTCCTCAGAGACAACAATGAATATCTTTGATGTGGTACATTCTACCACAGTGTATTTTCCATTTTGTAGGTAAAATGAAATCCTTATAACAACCATTCTTTATCTCACTACTAACTTTTACAGCACTTTAAACATATGTTACAGTTATACCTATCATTAGATACGTAAAAATAAGTAAATGATAAGTAAATGGAATAAAGGTACAGAGTACAGAATCCCAGGGCAGGCCTTATCTTCTTATCATTTTATAGATTACCCTCTTCATCAGCTTTGCCAACCTGGATCTTCTTGCTCTCTGAACACTGTTCCTTGTCCACTGGAACAGTGTGAGACTTGGTGAGAGAGAGAACTGTAGGAACAATGGATGGCAACCACAGGGAGGGTCTGCTGTTCTTTTTGGCATGCAGGCCCCTTCCTGTTTCTATGGCACATGGCTTGGCCATAGTTCTGACTATGGCTGACTAGTTCTCACCATCTTTTGGCCCTGCCCTCCTCCTGGATGGCTTTTCTAAGAGTCTCAGTTGTTTTAGATTGAAAGACCTGGCAAAACCTTTTCCCTTTCTCAGTAGCTTTTTCATGACCATATCCTGTTGGTCTAAACTTTCGGACAAGGCAGGCATCCCATTTAGATGGAATATTGATTCCCATTTAAGATGACTTTTAATTAGTTTCTGTTTCTCTAATGACAGTATTTGTAGTGGCAAATGCATATCCACCTGAGTGTCCAAGCAGTATCTCTCATTCTTGGGTTGTACAAAATCTCAGTGCTCAATGATTTGCTGATCTTTTCCTTCCAAAGTCTTTGTTCTCAGCTTGGAGGCAACATGTGCCTGAGTAGCCTTGTTTTCCAGCTTTTAGGAAGTGTGTCTTACGCTATCACTTAAGACTTCATTTTTTATTTTCTATTCTCTCTCAGCCTGTAATTGGGCTTTTTTGTTTGTTTGTATTTCTGTTTTGTATGCACACATGGAGTTCAACCCCCTTTTACCATTTTCCATTGTCCAGTGAATGATTGCTTATATTCAATTATTTCTTGTCTAACAATTACATTGATTTCAGACTCCAGAAAACATTCTGACTAATATACTCAAAACTTAAGCTGAGTTTTCCTTTACTGACCCTCTTTGATGCTCTTTTCCCTACCTCCAATTTCATCTGCAATATGTTCTCACACTTAAAATGGCACCTCATACTATTCTTTGAAGTGTATGTGTGGTGACAATATTTTACCTCAACTTATTTTAAACATGACTCTAATCTGCAACCTTAAGTAAGGGATAACTTAAGTGTGAACATTGATTGGCAGATGCTTCTTGGTGTTTCCCTAATGTTTTGCTATCCTCAGCTTATGGGGTCTGCCTGATGTGTCAGCTGCTAGGCTCTGAGATATTCCTTTGAAAAGTCTCTCTCTCTCTCTCTCTCTCTCTCTCTCTCTCTCTCTTATTTTGATACTTTATTTACATTTCAAATGTTTCCCCCTTTCCAGATCTCCCCTTTGGAACTTCCCTATCCCCTTCCCCTCTCCCCCTGCCTCTATGGGAGTATTCCCCCACACACCCACCCACCCACTCTTGTTTTCCCTCCTTGGCATTCTCCTATACTGTGGCATCTAACACCCTCAGGCCCAAGGGCTTCTCCTCCCCCTGATGGCTAACAAAACCCTCCTCTGCCACATATGTGGCCAGCACCATGGGTCCCTCCATGTATATTCTTTGGTTGGTGATCCAGTCTCCGGGAGCATAGGGAGGTCAGGCCAGTGGACACTATTGCTCCCTCCATGGGGCTGCCAACTCCCTCAGCTCCTTCAGACCCTAAAATAAATAAATAAAATAAATCTTTTTTAAAAAATAAATTATATGCAACTTTAAATGTTTTACATAAGGAAATATTTAATTAAATTACCTTACATCTGTTGGATGATCAAAGGACAATAGAAACTAATGTTCATGCATAGTTTATGGTAATGAGAAATGTTTTTTAATATTCAAGTTTTAAAAGCATTACTAAATACTGTAAAAAAAGCATGGAAATATGGAAAAAGGAATAAAAATCTGCATTTATAAGGAAAAAAAAAAGTGTGTTTCTTTTCTCTGCTCTTAGTTCTTGATCCTTTTTGTGTGTTTAAAAGCATGTTTACTATTCAGCACCAGAGAGCCCAATTCTTACACCTTCTCTTGGGGTTCACTGGAGTCTAAATTACAACAACATGATCCAGTAGGCCAGTTAAGGCCCTCATATTAATCACTCCTCCCTCTTCCCTCTCCCTTCTGGTTGTCTTTCTAGGACCTCCATTGTATTGCACTGAATTTTTTCTTCATGCATCCTTCACTTACTTGTATATTCATGGCCCACCCCATCTTCCAATGTCCAGAGAGATGAGGGGCTCTTACTATTGTAACATTTCCTTGACCACTTATTTTCACCCCTAGAATTGTCTATAAATTTCTGATTAAGCATCAGAAAAAAATAAAAAGTATATTACTTTCAAAGTCTAAATTCGCTACTCTAAAGAATCTACTTTTTTTTTTTTGAATGTGCATTTTATTGTAGGTGATAATTCTGGAGATATAGTCTGCAATTAATGCCACTGTTATGCACCACAACATATTCATGGCTATCTTATTTTCTTCTTTATTCTGACATCTTCTTATACCTGTCTATGTAAAAGTAATAAGATGTAATTTTGAAAAGACTTTACAAAAGTGGCCTCAAGAAAATACCACCTTCATAAAAGACTGGGCTATTTTTGGAAGAAACTTGATTTTGCCCTAAGGCATTCATGAAATAAATATAGAATGAGTAATTATTTTAAAATCCAACAATTGGTATTATGTGAAAAATATCAGCTAGACATTTAAATTTTTACAAATCTTGTTAGGTTTGTGACAGATCACAGAAAGTTAATGTCTTAATAGACATCACCATCACTTAATAGATTAATGATAAGTTATTATAATTAATATATATTTTTAGAGAAATAGCTTTAAATAGCTATATGATTATAGGAAGGTATGTAAAGACAGGTATATTTAGAGAGAAATAAGTGGTATAAGATGTATCTCCTATGAATTATATACTCTACCATGGTGGAGCAATTATAGCTGCCTTATCTAAATATAACAGCCCAGTCAGGATGCTTAGAATGAAAATAAAGTAATCTCTAGGGCCAGAATGCAGGCAAGAACACAGAGATACTTCCCATCCCAACCTTGGGAACTTTCATTTCTTCTCAGTCTGTAAATGTGCAATGTTTCTCAGAAGCAATGCTGACTATCTGGGCTAATTAACCTTGGACAATTACTATGTACTTTTCACAGGTACTGTCTCCCGTCACCCAGCAATGTGATGGCAATATCACCTTAATTAACTAGAGAGAAGCAGCTTCCTGAATGGCTTTTCAATCCATGGATTTTGAGGCACAGAGCTTTGTGAATAGGGATCTGATATATCAGGGCATTTTTGAACTTTAGTAACCTATACTATTAGTAATGTGTAGATGTATTTTATATAAATAAAATGACTGTTGCATCTTTCTTCTCCCAAAAAATGGCCGAACACTTTTTTTTAACATACATCTAAGATTCTATTTGTGATGGACTGAATTAATATGAGATGATACCAAAGTATCAACTGCTGATTTGTTTATCTATGAAATGTTGACCTTAGATGAAGAATGCAGTATCGAGAGAAGACACCCAATATAGCTTGTAAACAAATCTGTAGTTCCAATTAAGATTTAACAAAAAAATATGGTCTACCATGGACTGAAGTTCTCAATTTCAAGGATTTGAGTTTTAAATCTCATCACACTCTAGTTCCAGGATTATTACTTTTTTTTGGTTTGTCAAGACAGGGTTTCTCTGTGTAGTCTTGGCTGTCCTAGAACTCACTCTGTAGACCAGGCTGGCCTCAAACTCGGAAATCTGCCTGCCTCTGCCTCCAGAGTGCTGGGATTAAAGGCGTGTGTGCACTACCATTGCCTGGCATTGTTGCTTTTCTTTACAGTTACTTTTGGATAGCAAATGTTTACAAATGAAAACAAAAAAAAAAGGATATTTCAGTTTCAAAATACTTCTTTTTAAATAGTTCTTTTTAGATTATCAGAATTTGTTTTCTGCTTACCGGTGAACATGATTTTTTTTCTTTATTTGGTCAACAATAGCACTTCTAACACTTCCATTAGATTCCAGAAGGGTATATTCTTTATTATAAAGCTTTGTAACACTTCCAGTAAGACAATTTATTGCAATGTGACATGGGAGTTCTCTGGAAAAACTTGGCATATTAATTTCATTGCACTTAGACATATATGCAGAGAAATATCCTAGGCACAGGTAGAACAGAGATATGTAATGGAGATTTATAGAAACTAAAAGATGAGGCATCAATTTGCAGAAGTATGTACTATACTACCAAATACTGATTTCAATCTGACTGTCATACTGAACCCCAGCTCCAGAGCAAGAAACTTGTCAGATGTGTCTAGATTATGCATTAAGGCACACATATTTGCTAAGATATGATAAACATATTATTTCCTTCCTTCCTTTTTATAATTAAATGATTTTCCACCTAAGTAAAAGCATCAAAAATAACTTCAGAAAATAAGATCTAGCAGTAATTTACATATAGAACATTTCTAGAATCTTTATAACAATTCACTGATTATGTGAAGTTTTCTGTACAAAATGTGTCTTGAACAAAATAATTTAATGAAATGGTGTTTCTAAAAAGAGTTTGAGCCAAAATAATTCCACTAAGTAATGTTAGCTATTAATTATTAAGAATTAAGAAATCATCTATTGGTCTATATAGCATCAGTATATGACCGTACATCTTCATCGTCCTACAGAAATCTGCCCAATAGGGTGGGCTAATGTCCGGGAAATATATACCATCAATTTTATAAGGATAGAAAGACATATCGGCTTCAGCAATCATTTTCCGAGATTTTTGTCCTTAGGGCCTTGCCTCTCAAAGGCTCTTTCATCACTGTTCCATCTCTGGAAGATCACTTGCTAGCTTTTAGCCTTTTCTAGATGGCTCTTGAGATGCTACAAATAACAACAGCATATTTATGGAGTGCTTTCTGTATATCCTGGACTTTTTTAATGGATTTTTATATAAATTACTAATTGAATTCCTATACCAATCCTATGAGTTGAATATTGATGAACAGCCTTCTCATAACTAGCCATAATCACTTTCATTATCTTCTAAACATCAAATATATTTTAGGTCTTTCAACAAAGAGTACAGATATCAGAGAAGAATTTTCTAAAGATGGGGTTGTTGAATCCACCAACATAGTCTTCAGGTGGTGAATATTTGCATCTTGTCAGTTACAAAATCTCTGTGATACTCACTGAGACCTATAGTGGGATTATCTTAGATACACCAGCAATATAAATAATGACACAAAGGTTTATTAATATGTTAAAGCTTAGGCTTTTTCTGGGCAGTCTTCTGACTAATCTAACCTGACTAATCCTGGCGCTCCATCCCACCAAATGGCCAGGTCTATCTTCTCTGCTCTGCTCTGTTTATTCACCTCTGTGTCTGCTGGTGAATTCTGTCCCTGATATTTTTTTCTCTCAGAGTCTCTCTCTTTGTCCAAGAGATCTGCCTTCCACTTCCTGCCCAGCTATTGACTGTAAGATCTTTATTTCAACCTATCAGATACAAGTCTAGATTGCCTTAGGCAGGTGAGGAAGAACAAATATTTACAAAATATCTGGTAGTGGGCCATAGAAATTACAATACCAGGATCCTGCCAGCTTTTAGCTCTCTCCTCCAACCCCTGTAAAGAGTAAAGAATTAACAACTGAATATACAAAAACACACCTTCACACAATATACCCGAAAAAGAAACCCACAAAGTTGTTTCTCTTATTCATGTTACAGAGAAGCAAGGTGGCATTCAATGATGTTAATAAACTTTGTCTATTTCCACAATGTAAATAATCCACTTATCTTTTAAAAGCTAGATAAAACATGAGCACAAAATAGTAATACTTTAATCACAGAAGCTAAAGAAAGAGCTGTGGATTCTGGGTAGATGAATGAGGGATTATCAACCATAGGAAGGCGGTTCAAAGCTACACTTGGAAAGTAGAATGCAATTCAGATTAAGTTTTAGTGAATTTTTTCTTGTTACTCATTTTTCTTGAACATATATCAATTATGAACTTTTTTATCTTGTCAGGAACAAAGCACAGGAGTTCTTTTAGCATATACTGAATGGAGCAAATAGGTACATGTACATTTTTGGTATTTGAATTGCTGTAACAATTACAGGAATGGCTGGGAGAATACGCACAGTGATTTCTTATGGCATCTATTTGAGATTGTTTTCCCTAACAAAACAGCATAGTGAACCCCCTAAAAGGCATAAATATTTATTTTTGAGCTATCTGCATATTTTGAAACCACTCTAACACCTTCCATTTTATTTAGAAGTTTGGTTTGTTTTTTTCTCTCTCCATATGAGAAGCTTGCTATGAATCTGTCTCTCCCAGGATCAAAATAAATAAGCTTTATAATTTATAATTGTCATCATGAAAACTCCCATGTCTTAACTTAAACAAAACCCCAAACAAAACACCTTTACACTATATCTCGTAACTGTTACATTTTAAAGGTTGGGAAATTTTCAAATAATTGACAGGAAAAACTATAGCTTATTTGCAGCTTTCAGGTGTTGAACATTGTTGAAAATGTGAAAGTCTTTGATTTCATGTCTCACTTAATGTAGAATTTAGATCTGTGGTCTAAACTACGATACAATATAGTTGACAGATTTTCTTTGTAGAGAAATTGGGAAAAACCCCACTTGATTTGATTCTCTTTTGTAAACTAGGCATAAATAATGCCTGGGTCACAATTCCTGGCATATTCAGAGAACTTGAAATAGTTTATTGAGATTCCAATGTAGAGTTAAGGTAATGGGATTTGGATCTAGCACATTTATGTTTCAACTCCTTTGTCTTACCAGGACTGATTGTATGACTGCAAGCTATGACTTTGTTTTTTGTTTTTTGTTTTTTGTTTTTTGTTTTTCCCATCTTGATATCTTTTCCTGTAAGGGTGCAATTAGTATAATGACTGATCTGGAATATGCATTATAATTGTATACTGCACATCTATAAATACTAATTCTCAATGTAAAAGGGTGATATAAACTTTACATAAGTTAACAAATGTAGTTTACATGCTATGCATTGAAAATGTAGTTACTATTATAATATTAGCTGGGTTGAAAATTATGTTAAATTAGAATAGCCAGTACCACAGTTAGACAGCTCTGCTGTACTGTAGAAAAACTTCATATTTCATCCTGTCTCAGAAAGTTGAAAGTTATTGATATCTACCCAGGAGTGTCCCACAATCTACGTTTCAGCACAATCACTTCACTTGCAGTGCAGAAGGTAGCCTGGAAACATGGTTAGGAAAATGTTTGAGGTACTGTTTCAGTGGTCTTTACAGAGTGAAACTATGAATGAGATTGTGAAGGGCTTTGGATGATGGTGTATAGCTGTTAAGAATATATCACAACAAATTGGAGAAGAATCTACAGTCTAGGCTTTAGAAATATCTTTGTACTTTGGATGTGAAATGTCTCCCTTAGGCTTATGTGTTTGGTTACTTGGTCCCAAGCTGGTGGAGGCTGACTAGAGAGGTTATGGGACTTTTAGAAAGTATAGCTCACTAGAGGAAGTGTATCATCAGGGTAGGCTTCAGGCTGTAGAACCCAGCCTGACTTTCTGTTTACTCTTCTCCCTGAATATGACCAGGCAGCCTCCTGCTCCTGCCATCATGCAGGAAGCCGTGTTCTCTACCATGATGGACAGTCCTATTGGAACTGTGAGCCAGAACAAGCCTGTTTTCACTTATGTTACTGTTTCCAAGGTATTTTTTATCAAAGCAACATGGAAATAATCAATACATCACATTATTAAATCAGCCAATCCAATAAGAAGCACTTGTGGGAGGAACCTATAGAGGCTAAGAGAAGGTCGATATGGAAGTAGAGTTTGAGTTGTCCACTCATTTATACATTTATACAATTATTTACATGGGTCTCAACTTTGAAATCTGAATAATCCAGATATAATAATATAATATTTTATATATGATAGGCATATAGATTATGAGACAAATAGGGTTATCTATACTAATTATCTATAATGAAAAGAGCTAGAATTGAATGTTGAGAAAAATCAAACTGTAAAATTAGGTAGAAAAACAGGATATACGGAGATACTGACATCAACCAAACCAGCACCAAGTGCAGAGTTGATACATCTCATGAAACAAGGGAGATATAAATAAAAAGAGAACAAAAATAAGTATCTTGAAGGTTCTAAGCACACTGTCACCATGACATTTGTGGAGGAGTTCATAGCATAGGTAGTGACTGTGATCAGACTGCAGAGAGTTGAAATGGAACAAAAGGCATCCCCCAAATATGGAAACCATAATACTCCTGATCCTTAATCTTCTTCTAGATCATGCTAGAGTGCTTCACAGATGGAAATGAGGTTCTTGAGACCTTGTGATTCCATAAGCAATCTGCATCAGTAGGGGAGATGTGCACTCTCAAGTACAAGGAAGTAAAAGGGTACAAAAGCAAAAGGAAAGTATCTGATTTTTTTCCTGTCTACATTTTAGAGAATTCATTCACACAATGCAGTATGAGAGTGACTACCCCATTTCTTTCCTCAAATTCCTCCCATATTTCCCCAACAGACTTCCTCCTAAATTCATATATCCTATTTGATAATCCACTAAGTCCAGTTAGCATTAGCCATATGTGCAAGGGTGTGGGGCCATCCACTGGAATATGGAAAATCTACCAATAGCCACATGCAGAGGGGGATGGAGGGAGGGAGGGAAGAAGGAAGAAAGGGAGGGAGAGAGGGAGGGAAAGAGAGAGGGAGTGAGGGAGAAAGAATGATTCTTCCTTCCCCAGAAACTGTAAATTGCCAGTAGCTCCTCACTAAGAGTGAGGTCTGGAGATCACTGCTCTATCCATGCCGGAATTTTGTCTGCCTTGATCCTGTGGAGGTTGTGTGCAGGTAACCACAGTTGCTGTGGATTTATGATTGCAGCAGTCATGTCATGTCTGGAAGACATTCTCCCACAACACTCCTTCTCATTATTGACTCACATTCTCAGCTGACTCTCAAGGCTGATTTTCTTACCCTACCCATGATTCCTTCCTCTCTATCCTTGAGTGGCCCAACTGTAGCTTCTATGGTGGAAATGACACTCTTAATTGCACATAATTGTAGCAAATTTACAATTATGTCAAATTTAATCTGTTTTTGTTTTGTCACACAGGGGGTCTATTGAAGAGCCCAGGCTAGCATTGAACTCATAATCCCACTGTTTCATTCTGCCAAGTACTGGGATTACCAGCATGTGCTTGCTTTCATACTTGGCTCATTCTTAAAACACTTTGTGGTAGATATCTTAATTCATGTAGCTTATTTCTTGTATGTCTTTTTGTAACAAGTTTCCAAGAGGAAGGCATTTTTTAATGTTTCAAATGATATGAACAATGTTCGTTCAGAAAAGGAATTTCATAATAACCTTTTAGAAGAATCACGTCTATCTCCCAAACCACCTAGAATATATAATTGCTAGGTTTTATTGCAACTGTTCTAGAACAGCATAATTTTATAATACTTAATTTGAGATGACTTAATAATTATAAATAATGCATCTTATTTCAGTTTGAATTTCCTTGTAGCTAACAAAGTAGAAGTCATATTACATTAGGGGAGAAGAAAGCAGTTTTAAAGTCTCCATGTCAAAAGACTTATTGAAGAAATTTCCATAATTATAGCAATACAGGAAACCATTTTTCAGTTATTTGTGATATTTTTCCAGTGTGATTTTAAAATGTTTGTATAATACCTCAAACATAGAATGTAGTACACAAACATTTATAGATTACTGAGGATTGTGCTTTAATATTTTAGTGACCAGAGCAGAATTTTTAAACTGCATTTCAGAATCCTCAGTAGCACATGGTATGAAATTGTGGCCTACCTGTTGGGATCTCTTCTCATATGTCTAGTACCTTCTTTCTCCTCTGAATGTCTTGTTCTGATTCATTTTTATCATATGAGCACTAATGGATTCATAAATTATAAATCTGTTATATGCAAAAATATTTTTCTCTTTATCTGTAGCAACCTGGCAAAAAGGGAACAACTGTTTGCCTGGACTGGAGTGGGCACATAACAGCAAAGTTCTGGAAAGTAAGGATATTATGTGAAGCTGCTTGACAATATAGGTCAGAGACTTTGATTGGGAAGCACTTTTGCTCAATCATTCGGGAAATAGCATGTTTCTGTAAGAAAAGATAATGTAGCAAACTTGTTATCAGCGCTCTGGTCTGGAGCTGGTATTTCAGGAGTTGTAAGCAATTTGCATTGGTCTTTCCCTATATTATAAAATTTCTGGGCAAATTGAATTCATAGCAAAACATGTTACTCTTATCAATAATATTTTCAAGAAGAGAAAAATTTCAAAGTAAAATGTGTGATATCTTTTAAAATTTTATACCCTTTAAATAACTTAGAAGCATAAAATGTATTGAGAAATCTTGATTTTTTCTCATAAAACCACTGTGCTTAGTATGTTAAATTTAGAAATGGACTTTATTCAAGTAAAAATGTGAATGTTCTAATTTAATTTAATTTTTAAAATATTAAACCATGAGTTACTTAACTTTATACTTCTTTTAGCATACTAACTAAACTAAAATGTGCAAAACAAGTGTTTATTAAATAAAAATTTAAATATGAAGAAATTTTCATAAAGACATATGTAAAAAATATTCACTATTTTTAATCAGTTCCCCCAAGAGAGGAAACCATATCCTTTACCTATTGAAAAAAATTATTTATCTGGTTTCATTTTCAGGGTGGACATAAAGTAAACACATTCCACTCCTAATACATCTAAATAAATTCTCTTTCTGTCATTCTCATTGAGAGCAATGCACATTTGGGATTTTATGGCTGAAGAAAGACTGTATTTCAGGAGTACCCAGGGAGGTTAGCACTTTATAATAACTCACCCTTTGTCATGTTAAAGACAATAAAAGCACAACCAAGCCTCAGATCTACAAATATTTCCCAAGGGAAAAAGCTATTTCAACAGCAAAGGAAAGAAAAGTAAAGATACAATCTCAAAGTAAAGACAGGTTTAGAAGTCACTGAAGTCTTATATTTTGTTTTGCTTACTTTCATAACTTCTTTGAATAACATTTTATTTCTAGAGTTAAGTGTTAGCTATATGGGTACATGCATTTTGCATCAAAAAAAATGAACTGTTTCAAAATGAAAAGCATCAGCTATCATCAGAGAAGCTTCCTTACAGAGACCCAGAGTCAGACATCATGCCAAGGAGTGAGAAACCTTGCAATATTCAACCTTAAACATGAAGCTTCCATCAAATCCTTAGGGAACCCTATAGGAGAGAAGGCAGACAGGCTGTAAAAACCAGAAGGGATGGAGAATACCAAAGTCCTCTAAATCAACATGATTGATGAACATGTGAATGCACAGAGACCCAGGTAGCATGAAAGGGGCCTAGATCTGAAAGGAGAAATAGGCACACTCCGATTCCTAATCCAGTCCATAACAACTTGCAAATGAAGATTTAATTTCCTTGGGGGAATCTTCCTGAGGAAACAACTACTCCTAAGAGTAGCCTTGCAAGCCCAGGCAGCAGAGGGACCACAGAAAATAAACTCAGCAGCCTCTTTGGAGGTTCCTTGTCTCACACTGTCATGTCAAAATTTATCTTTTCTTCCTTTTTATTTACCTTTATTTTTATTTGTTTTTTTTCCTTTCTTTTTACCCTACAGGTCCTTTGCATTGATATCACAATTTCTACTTTATTGTGTTTATGAGATTCCTGAGTGTGCAAGTGGATCTGTTTCTTGTGTTTCTTCTTGGGCTCTTTTCCTTATGTTTGTTTTGTCCAATTTTGATGTATTATTTTATGTTTTAATCACCATATCATTGTTGTGTTATATTATATTGCTTCCTCTTAGAAAACTGATTATTTTCTAATGAGAGACAGAAACAGGGTAGATCCAGATGGAAGTAGATATAGGGAGGAACTAGGAGTGGTAAAGGGAAGTAAAATTATAATCAGGATATATTATGTGAGAAAAAATTCCATTTTTAATAAAAGGAATAAATTAAAATTAAAAGTATAACTTCAGAGATAGGAGAGATACGTCAACCAGTAAAGTGCTTGTCTCATAACACAGGAATCTGAGTTTGATCCCCACATCTGTATAACAACAGCCATAAAAACAAACTAAACCCCAGGCCTGGTCATGTTTATTTTTTGTGTGTTCAAGGCCATACTTGTGGGCATAGTAAGTTCCAGGCCAGGTGGTGCTCTACAGTGAAAATCTATCTAAAACTATTTAAATAGTCAATCAATCAATCAATGGACTACCAGTAAATCAAAATAGGTAGATAATTCATGAGTTTTATGTTTCTTCATACCATGTTTTATTATTTTCAGGGGCATATTAAGACTGAATGTACTGAGAATGTTGTAGTCTTTTTTAAGGAACCAATTTTGTCTGAGTTCAAGTCGATATGTGATATCAATGGTGGCACAATGGAAAACAGTGATGTCAGCAGGACATGATCATCTGTGGCTAGGCCAAAATTCTTTATTTGATGATGTCTAGGAATCTGTGTGTATGTACACACTCACACATGCACACACACACGCACACACACACACACACACACTAACATATACACACACACATATATATATATATACATATACATGATATATGCATATACAGCTACATCATATCATATACATGTAATATACATCATGCACACAAACATATCTATCATCTATCTATTTACCTATCTATTTATCTATCTATCTATCATCTATCTAAACAGCCACAGGAATATGCAGCTCTCTGCTTTTGAAAATGCCTTCCTGCTGTCACTCCATGTTCACAGCTTACTTCTCTACCCCCTTGTGCCTTAACAGTGCATCTCCTATCTAATAAGAAGTATCCCAGGAGACCAACACTTTTAACATTTGCATTGTTTGTGCTCAGTTGCAGAAATGGTGATGATCTGTTCCTGTGTAATTTAACTTCTTAGTCTTGCAACATTTGTAGGAATCACCCTTGGGGAGCAAAAGCTGAGTCACAGAATCATAGCATGTAACCAAAGGGATTTATTTCTAATATTCCAGCTTTCAAAAGTCTGAAAAATAGACTTTGCTTTCATGCAAGCATCATGCATTTTTCAAGGTAAGCAGCAGACTTGCCCATATAGGTCTAGGAACTGTCCTGACCTGACTCCTACCTGCCTATGTACATCATATTTTGCTGTGATTGCCACAAAGTTAAAACTTGGAGCAACATGAAACTACTAAATTCTCAAACCCAACGTCTATTCTTGATTCATGGCTTCTTACCAGTTCCTAAAACAAACCATGCCACCTCTTTCTTTCTGCCAAATATCAAACACTATAGTATTTACAACCCCATCAAGTCAGTTACCACTAATTCCTGCATTTCTGTAAGACATCCAAACTCTGTGTAGAGTTCTATTTCATCACAAAGAATACCCGCTTCAAAAAAACAAAAACAAAATAAAACAACAACAACAAAAAAGAATACCAGCATTGCTGTTTTCACTTGATCCTTCCATACACCAGAAACATCTTGAAAAGATCTTCCTAGGTTCCTTTCTACACTTTGACCCCATGCATACTACCAGCGACATGGTAGTCTCCTTGGAGAACTTAGCTCTTCTGTCTTCCACTTTCATAATTGATAAGTTTCTTCAATATGCCTCATTGTATAATCAGCTGTGCTTCTGTGTGGCTTCCAGGGATTTGACTTGACTGGGAACAATGAAGAAATGAGCATACAGACACACAAAAATGAATAGAATTATGTTGGGCCCCATTTTGGCCCTGGTTTGGGCCTTGAGGACAAACACCGAGCCTGGTTTGAGTTTCTGCAGACTTGTGGGAGAGCCTAAGCCTGGCTTGAGTTCTGAGACCTGCCTCATTCACATTCGTATAGGGGTGATTTAGCAAGACCTGTTTGGCCCTCCCTCTGCCCTGCCGATGCAGAGCTTTGTTATTGGTCCTGTCAGTAACCCCTTCCCCTTCCCTGCCTCCTACATCATCTCTTCCCATACTTAAGTGCCCAGCCCCTTTGCTTTCTCTATATAAGCAAGGGGCTGATACAATAAAGTTGAGTTCCTGCTTCGACAAGACTCCTGGCATGGTGTGTTTCTTTTGGGCTGTCAACACTCGCTATCCTGCTCAGCTCCGGACAGACCCAGCTGGCGCCCTGGAGACCCAGCTGGACCAGGTTCTGTCCTCTAACCTGGACCTGCCAGCAAGGAGCCAACAGAATCAGTAGTCTGGGTTCTCTGATGGAGAAAAAACAGAACCCAGGGAGTTTGGTTTATTTATTATATACAGTTGAATCGGAAGACCAGGTTATGGCATATAGTTGAACAAGGATATTGGACATCAATACAAAAAACAAGATCTAGTTTAATGATATACAGCTGAATCAAGAAGACAGGTTTAGCTAACCTCAGTAGGAGCCATCTTTGTGGGGATATAGTCTTTAGGCCATAGAAACAGATGGAGTCATCTATGGGTAGATGCTTTCTGTACATACTATCAGTATCTACGCATGGACCAGGAGGGTATGCTTTGCCATTTCCCTAAACCTAGCCTAGGGAAGCTTTTCAAATTTGCTCATGGATCTGAGGCTAGGGTCTGCAGTCCTCCTCCCCAAAGGCTGTTGGCCACAAACCCATGAGGAGAAAAGGAGCAGAGTTGAAGAGCAGGGTTCTGACAGCCTGTGAGTATAACAGAACTGACAGGATTACAGGATCAGCTTTAGAGAGGCAACTCAATTTACTTGGGGTGAATCAACGGAAGGGAGTAGGGATTTTTAGGGTGGGTAGGTATCATTGGCTACAATTTAGGGTAATCAATGTCTCATTTGCATGGAAAAACATTCCAGGAATTCCAGATGCTTGCTGGACAGGAGAAAGGAAGCTGAGCCTGTACTCTCACCTGCAGGTAGAGCATGTGGGGTTTTCAGGCTCTGGAGACATCAGAAAAGGAGAAGCCCTGCTTGTAAAGGGAGTACCTCATTTTGTATGCAGCTCAGAGAGCTATCCAGACATGGAAGACCTCCACCTTAATTAGCAGGGTCCAACATCTCCACCTGTTATATTTATTTATTTTTTTAATAGAGAGATGTCAACAAAGTCCTCAGCCTCTATATTGGGAACTGTTTGATATTGAACCAAATTGGCAGTGATTTTTGTAATGCTACTATTTGACATTTTAAAAATTGGATGGGGCAGGTATTAAGCATCAAAATAAACACAGCATAGAACAGAGGGCTAATGAGGGATGGGAGCCAGGAGGACAAGGGATTATTGAACCAACTTAATTGCTCAGTGATTTGAAATCTCGAGCCCAAGTCTATAAGGACTTGTTCAGCAACAAGTAGACACATTATGTGCCTTTTGATACCCATTTTGTGATTAAGGTTATGAGCATTTTTTTCCTGGCAATTGGTGATATTTGATGTTTTGGTAAATACAACAAATCCTACTGCTAGTGACAACCATAGCTCCTATGTAACCACTGTATGTAGAAGCGCTGACAGCTGTGAAGTCAGGATAACAATGAATTTGTCATGCTCTTTTATAGTGACAAGGAGATACTACTGCTGTTTATTTTCAGCTTCCTGTAAGTACATTTTGTATCTTCTTTCAAATATTTTCCAGTCATCATGCTGGATGAATTGACAAATTCAAAATCATTTTTTTCCACAGGAAAATTTAGCAAAGTACCACAACCTTATTCAAGATTGAGTTCAAGAAAAATAAATAGACATGGATGAAAGAAAATTTTGATATACCAGGGGGTATGTCACTTAAGAGTAAGAAGAAAAAACCAAAAAGCATTTCTGGGCATTCAACCATTTCACTGTAAGATCACATGCACATATTTTTTGTCAGTTTACAGGAAAATGACAAATGCTGTCAATAGAGAATTGTACAAATAATTCAGACTCTTTCTTTGTGGTTTGAAGTTCATTGTAACTTGATCTCGAATGAGACAACCAAGTGATTGTGGAATGGGTTGACCTGTCAGACTAAAGGAATCATGACTCAAGGTCACTACAGAGGGATCTGATGCTGGTGACAAGCAACCACAGTAATTGAAGATCCTGGCATTAATATCTCCTTGGTAGTGATCATATTTAAAGATGTAGCCATTGTATATGGCACATCTTGTTCTCTTTCTCTCCTTGGATCTGTTAGGCTTGGGCTCTCCTGCTATATTGATGCTTTGCATTTGCTCAGTCAGGACCTGCCTTGTGATCCATGCACAGATGTCCTGTCATAGCCGTTCTCTCAAAAATCTCAAGCCAATTTGTATGTTATGCTTCTGAGTCTGTGATGTGGGATCTTGATAACTTTTGAGGCTGTACTTTGCTGGAAATATGCAAAATAATCCAATTTTCTACTTGGAATTTTTATTTATGCTGTTTTATTTGCAGACTCATAGGATTGAAGTGGTTCTCTGTTCTCTGCTATTAAGTCATAAATGGTTCAGGAATCTGTCTTACAAGGAAGAACAATAATGATTTTATCCTATTCTTAATTATATGCATTATATAGATTTCCAACAACATTTATTTGGTATCATCTATGTATAAAACCTCCCCTATAACTCATAATTGACACACATTATTACAATTCTGCTTTTGCCTTCATGAAATTGGATAACTTCTACTGTAATTCTTTCTTTCTTTCTCGTTTGTAGCTAAATCTCTATGTTAAAGTGCACATTTAGTCCTTTTCTGAGTCTCAGTTGAAGGCAGGTCGTGACCTATACTATGAATGGAAGTGATATGTGAAGCTTCTAGTCTATGTCTTTTTGGGTTAGTATCGTGCTCTGTCTTTTCCCTTTCTTTTCCCAGCAGGCTGAAATGAAGCTTCTGCCATAACAGTCTTTATAGATTATATGATACAAGTAGGCAGACCCTGACCATGCCAAGTGTAGTATTACAGACCCACCACTTATGGTATGGATACTTCATATTTGAGTTCTTGCATCGAGTTTTTGTTATTCCAATGTTAGAGTGTCCTTCCTTGTTATATCAAAGGTATCCTCAAAAACAGAAGGTGAAAGAAGAAAAACATTAAAGCTAATCAGGGGAAACAATATGTCTTAGTTTGGGAATTCACTAGGAATGAATCTTTTACCAAAGAATTAGAAACAAAAAGGAAGCCCTTATAAGGTTCATGTTTTACATGTTTAAATATAGGTTAACATTTGATATGTATAAATAAAGTTTATATGTTCACAAGAGGATAACACTAAAGGCTTTAAGCAATACAGCAAATATAGTTAAGATACTTGAGGTTGCAGTTCACATGTGACATCCCGATTGGGCTGAAAGGACTCCTTTGTTGTATACCACGAAAGTACATAATATTAAGTATAACTGAGAGACTTAGAACCAAAAACATAGAGTCTAATGTGCCATATCCAAGAAAGTCCAGGCAACTAGATTTAGTTTTATAAAGAATAGTTAATCTGAACCTATGCTTGACAAATCTGTGAATTTCATATTTATTTTCTCTATGAATTTGCTAAAAATAGTATGTATAGGACATATTTGTTTGGATAGCCATAATTGTCTTTGGCCTTGAGGTAATGAACAGTCTCTTTCCCTGACAAAAGATAGGATGTTCTTGGTGACCTAATATACTATCTGGGAACTCAGCAACTGTAGAAACTATCTGATTAAAATGTTTTCCTTGTAAAATCTGTAAACCAAGGAACTTGAACAAGCCAGAACCATGGGAGGATAAAAATTTATAAAACTATCAGGATTTTAAGAAAGACTTCGAAAACAAACATTTTGAATCCAGATCTATAATTGAGATAAAATGTCATAATGAAATAACTTCTTCACAGCCACAGCAATCAATTCAATCTAAAATACAAATCTTAATTGCATCAGATATTTAATGTTTTAGTTCCTATCAAATGCTGTCCTTAGTTTTTCAGGACAATAATAATTTAAAAAAGGTTATGGAATCCTTATTTAGGTATACACAGTTACCATACAGTATTTGTATAAAGCTATAAGCTTGAATTTCCAAGAATATGAAGGACAAAATAAATAATATTACAAAGGATTACATGCTACATCACCAAAGACCAGAAAAAAAGTAGTTTTCTTTCCAAAGAGCCCAGGTAGTCTTTGCTCTGGGCTGTCAACTTGCTATTCCCAGTCCAAAGTCTAGGTCAGGTCCTTGATTTTGTAACAATGGTAGATTATCTAATCTCATTTTTAGCACTATTACAAATGTACTTTTATACCTCTGTAAACTCCCCACCTGATCGTTATTAAGTGTTACATAACAAATTACTTCAAGATTTGTGGCTCATTAGAATAGTTGTTTCTTTTTATACGAACAAAGTTAGTGTTTTGGTGGGACTCATTGACATCTTGCCTTAGTTCTACAAGATAGCAGTAGAGAGGTGGAAAATCTATTTCTATGATTATTTCCTGATGTGTGTGCATTCATCATCTATCAATACAGAACAATTTAATTCAAATTTAGCAACTGGAAAAGAAATACACATTTTATATGGAGTTTCTGTGGTGAAACAGTTGAGATAATCTCATCTGGGTTATCTTCCTGGGGTTCTGTTAGGACACAAATCAATCCATTGGGATCATGGTCACTCAAAATTTGACTGAGATTAGAGAATCTGCTTTCAAAATGGTGTATTCATGTGAACAGGGAACAGGTACAGGCTTTTGATAAATATTTCACTTGTGGATCTTTCCAGAAGATTGCTTGACTGGCTTCATGGGTTGTTCCTCAGTGTTCTGAAAGCAGTAAGGAATTCCAATGGCCTTTAATGCTTAGTGTAAAATATCACATACTATATGTCTCCTTTATTTTAATGTTGTAAAGTTAAATTCATATCAGTATAGAATGAAAACAAAAGGTAGTTAATAGCATTTCCTAGTTACCATAATCAATACCTTTATAAAAAGCAACACAGGTGAAGAAGAGTTTGTTTTATCTCACACTTCCTGGTTATAGTCTATCACTATAGGGAAGTCACAGAATCAAGATCATAAGACAACTGGTCATACCAAATCCATAATCAAGAGCAGAGGGACATGAATTCACTTATGCTTCTAGTTTGTTCTCATAGCTATCCTTCTTTACTCTTATATAATTTAGGGTCCCACCCTAGGGAATAGTGTCATGCATAGAAGGCTGTGTCAACAATCAAGACAATTCCCCATGACATGTCCACAGGGCAGGCTGTTTTAAATAATTCATTATCCAAGATTCCATTCTCAGATGGTGTTATGTTTTGTAAGTTGACATTTAAAACTATGCATTAATATTAGAAGTCAGGATTGCTTATCAATTACTTTAAAGCCTGGATAGTGATTAGCTTCTGCTGTTACTTATCTTTTTTGATAGACCATATGTTTTACCTCACATCATGGAGACTAAGGTTTAGGAGAAATAAGAGAAAAGGAGGCCAAATGACTGAAACTGATTTTGTGGCCAGGCTAGTTTTTAAGGCAAGTACTCAGAAATTAATAAAATACATCTCTGTTATTTAGCAGTGAAAAACAGGCATTTATTCCACATTGCACACTCCATAGAGAAAATGCTAAAGAATTTATGACTGTCTTTCAACACTGACATGATTATTTTCATAACCTTGTGTGTGGTTTCCATATTTGCTTTAAGGCTTGGAATTCACTAGGCAATGTATGGGCCCATGAATGAATAAATGGGCAAAAGAATAATTGGACTTTATTTATTATTTTTAAATACTCATGACATTATATATCCCACATATATTTTTTTAGAATTAAATTTTTATATATTACTACATTCATAAAAAGAATATCAACTCATATTCTTAGAGCTAGTACTCTGTTTAAAATCTATTACAATTATTTTTACATCGTGACTGCAGTTTCCCCTCCCTTCTCTTCTCCAGGTCCTCTCCCAGCTTCCTTATGCTCCTTGCCAACCCACTCCTCATCAATCTCTCTTTATAAAAGGGCAGGCCTCCCCTGATTTCAACCAAACATGGCATATCAAGTTTCAGCATGATTAGTCACCTCCTCTTATGTTTAGACTGGGTAAGGCAACCAAGTGGGCAGAAATGGGTCACAAAAGTCACCAAAAGTGTCAGAGTCAGTCCCGATCCCCACTGTTAGGAATCCCACAAGAAGATCAAGCTACACAACTGTAACATATATGTAGAGGTCATAGATCAGTTCCATTCAGACTTCCTGGTTGTTGGTTCAGTCTCTGTGAGACCCTGTGGACCCAGGTTCACTAATTCTTTGGGTTTTCTTGTGGTGTTCTTGGCCTCTCTGTCTCCTACAATCCTTTTCCCACTTTCACATGATTCCCTGAGCTACCCCTAATGTTTGGCTGTGGGTCTCTGCATGTGTTTCCATTGGTTGTTGGATGAAGTCTCTCTGATAGCTATTGGGTTTGGCATCAATCTATGAGTATAGCAGAATATTATAAGGAATTATTTCATTGACTTTTTTTTTGTCATCCCTGTTTGGTTCTATTTTGAGTCTTTGAACTACCCAGTTTCTGGGTCCTGGCCTTACAGGCAGTGTCAGATGTGGTGTCCCTCTCATGGCATAAGTCTCAGGCTGGATAAGTCATTGTTTGGCTATTCCCTCAATTTCCATGCCATCTTTAGACCAGCACATCTTGTAGGTAGGACAAAGTTTAGGTCAGAGATTATATAGCTGCACTGGTATCCCAATCTCTCCACTAAAAGTTGTGCCTGGTTACACAAGATGGCAAGTCAGGGTCCATGTGCTCTATTGCTAGGAGACTTATCTAAGGTCACTTTTGTAGATTCCTGGGAGTTTCAATTGCACCAAGTTTCTATGAAATCTCCAAGATGCTCAGCCATTTCAGTTATCTCTCTCAGTACTCTCTCCCTTCCACCACCCTGCCTTCTTATTTCTCCTGTTCCCACTCACTTCCACCTAAGTTATTTATTCTATTTCCCTTTCCCAGGGAGATACATACATCCCCCCATTGAGTCCTCCTTAGTAATTATCTATTTGGGGTTGTGGTTTGGAGTATAGTTATCCTTTATAGCTAATAACCAATTATAAGGAAGTCCATACCATGTTTTTCTTTCTTTGTCTGGATTACCTTATTCAGTATGATTTTGTTTTTCTAGTTCTACCTATTTGCTTTCAAATTTCATGATTTTTTAAACAGCTGAGTAATACTCCTTTGTGTAAAAGGAGTATTCTTCATTTATTCTTCAGTTGAGAGACATGTAGTTTGTCTCCAGTTTCTGGTTATTATGAATAAAGCTGCTATAAACATGGTTATGCAAGTATCCTTGTCATAAACTGGAGTGTCCTTTGAATATATGCCCAGGTGTGGAACAGCTGTATCTTAAGGTAGATCAATTCCCAATTTTCTGAGAATCTGCCATATTGATTTTTAAGGTGCTGTACAAGTTTGTACTCCTACCAGCAATGGAAGTAGTGTCCCCCTTGCTTCACACCCTCCCTAGCATGAGCTGTCATTTGTGTTTTTGATCTTTCTTATTCTGACAGCTATAAAATGGAATTTCAGAGTCATTTTGATTTGCATTTCACTGATGGCTAAGGATGGTGAACATTTCTTTCATTTTTTTCAGAAATTATTTTTATTTAGTTAGCATACTGGTCACTGTGCTTTCCCAGTCACCCCCTCCCAGAATCCTTTTCTCATCCCCTTTCCCCTTCTCCTCTGAGAGGGTAGGGGTCCTCCTGAGTATCCTCTGCTCTGGCACATCCAGTCTGAGTGGGGCTAGGATCATCCTCTCTCACTGAGGGCAGACAAAGAAACCCAGGTAGAAGGACATATCCCATGGACAGGGCAGGCAATAGCTTTTGGGACAGCTCCTGCTCCAGTTGTTTGGGAGCCACATGAAGACTAAGCTACACATCTGCTACATATGTGCTAGGAGGCCTAGGTTCAGCCTGTGTATGCCCTTTGGTTGTTGGTTCATTCTCTGAGATCCCCAAGGGTCCAGGCTAACAGACACTTTCATCAATGTGATTGAATGTAAGACCCAGAAATAAACCCACACACATATGGACACTTGATTTTTTGGCAAAGAAGCCAAAAACATACAATGGAAAAAAGAAAGTATCTTCAACAAATGGTGCTGGTCTTAATGAATATCGACATCTAGAAGAATGCAAAGAGATCAAAATTTATCACCCTACACAAAATTCAGTCCAAGTGGATCAAGGACCTCAACATAAAACTGGCAAACATTTCTTTAAGTGCTTCCTGGCCATTAGAGACTCCTCTGCTTGTAATTCTCTGTTTAGATCTGAATTTCACATTTTTAAAATTGGATTGTTTGGTTTGTTGATGTATAGTTTCTTGAGTTCTTTATATATTTCAGATATCAGCCCTCTGTCAGATGTGGGGCTAGTGAAGATCATTTCTAATTCTGTAGTCTACTGTAGTGTCATTTGCCTTACAGAAGCTTTGCAGTTTCATAAAATCCCATTTAGTAATTGTAGATTTTAGTGCCTGCACTATTGGTATTTGGTTCAGGAAGTTGTCTCCTGTGCCAATGCATTTAAGGCTGTTCCTCACTTTCTCTTCTATCAGGTTCAGTGAATCTAGTTTTATGTTGAGATCTCTGATCCACTTAGACTTGAGTTTTCTGCAGAATTGTAGATTTGTATCTATTTGTATTCTCCTGCATCTAGACATCCAGTTAGACCAGCACCATTTCTTGAATATGCTGTCTTTTTTCATTGTACTGTTTTGTCTTTTTGTCAAAAAATAGGTGTTCATAGGTATATGGAAGTTTCTGTCATCAATTTGACTTAATGGATTCCTCTATCTGTTTTTATGCCAATATTATATATTTTTGTTACAATAGGTCTGTAGTAGAGCTCGAAATCAGGGGACAATACCTCTAGACCTTCTTTTATTATACAGGATTCTTTTATCTCTTTTTTTTAAATTTTAAATTTTATTTATTTTTTTTGTTCCCATATGAAGTTGAATATTGTCCTTTCAAGGTCTGAAAATTGTATAGGAATTTTGATGGGGATTGTATTGAAACTTAGATTGCTTTTGGTAAGATAGAAATTTTTACTATGTTAGTCTTAGGATCCACGAACATGGAAGATCTTTCTATATTCTGCTATCTTTGCCCATTACTTTCTTCAAAGACTTAAAATGCTTTTTATACAGGTCTTTCACTTGCTTGGTTAGAGTTATACCAAGATATTTTAATTATTTGTGTTTATTTTGAAGAATGTTATTTTCTTAATTTCTTTCTCAGCTCATTTATAGTTTATACATGGGAGGACTAGTGAGTTTTTTGAGTTAGCCATTTCACTGAAGGTGTTTATCAGTTATAGAAGTTCCCTGGTGGAATTTTTGGACTTGCTTATGTATACTATATCATCTGCGAATAGCAGTACTTCTTCCTTTCCACCTTTCCTCTTACTTTTTTCCTCTTACTTATTTCCTTGATCTCTTTTAGTTGTTTTATTGTTTAAGATAGAATTTCAAGTACTATATGGTATAGATATGGAGAGAATGGACAGCCTTGTCTTGTTTCTAGTGTTAGTGTAATTGTGTAGAATTTCTCTCTATTCAAGTTAATGGTGGCTATAAGCTAGCTGTATATTACCTTTGTTATGTTTTGTTATATCTCTTGTGTTCCTGATCTTGCTGAGACTTTTATTGTGAAGAGGTGTTGGATTTTTGCCAAAGACTTTTAGCATCTCATGAGATGATCATGTGTGTTTTTGTTCTTCCAGTTTGTTTATATGGTGGAGTATTTTGACAGATTTTCAAATGTCAAACCATCCCTGAATCGCTGGAATAAAGTCACACTATCATACCAGATGATCTTTTTGATAGGTTCTTAGATTTGGTTGGTTAGTATTTTGCTGAGTGTTTTCGCATCAGTGTTCATAAGGGAGATTGGTCTAAATTCTCTTTCTTTGTTGAGTTAGTACAGTTTGGGTATCAAGTTGACTATGCCTAATAAAATGGCACCCTTCCTTCTGTTTCTATTTTATGGAATAATTTGGAGAGTATTGGAGAGTATTCTAGATTTTCTCTGAAAATCTAGAAAAATTCTGTGCTAAAACCTTTTGGCCTTGGGCTCTTATTGATTGGGAGATTTTTAATGACTGCTTCGCTTTCCTTAGGGTATACAGGTTTATTTGAATTGTTTATCTGATCTTGATTTGACTTTATTAAGTGACATCTATTGATAAATCTGTTTATTTATTTTAGATTTTCCAAATTTGTTGAATACAGGATTTTGAGGTATGAACTAACAATTCTTTGGATTTCCTCATTGTCTATTGTTATGTTCCCCCTTTCCTTTCTGATTTTGTTAATTTTTATATTCTATCTCTCTCTGCCCTTTATTTGGTTTGGATAAGGATTTGTCTATCTTGCAGATTTTCTCAAAGAATTAACTCTTTGTTTTGGTTATGTTGTACACTCATATTTATTGAATTCTAGAAAATCTTTAATTTACTTCTTTATTTCTGTTTTGACCCAGTGATCATACAGTAGAGAGTTGTTCAGTTTCCAAGATTATAGGATTTCTGTTGTTAAAATCCTGCTTTAATCCAGGGTTGTCTGATAGGACACAGGAAGTTATTCAGTTTTCTTCTATTTGCTAAGACTTTCTTTGTGATGGAGTATATGTTCAGTTTTGGAGAAGGCTCTATAAGGTGCTGAGAAGAATTTATATTCTATTGTGTTTGGGTGAAATATTCTATAGATATTTGTTAAATCCTTTAGAGTTGTAACATCGGTTCCATGATTTCTCTGTTTAGTTTCATTCTAGATGACCTTTCTATTGTTGAGAGTGGGGTGTTGAATTCTCCCACAATTAAAGTGTGGTGTTTAATATGTGATTTAAGCTTTAGTAATGTTTCTTTTACAAATGTGCTCCTTGTATTTGGTGCATCAATGCTGAGAATTGAGATGTCATCTTAGAAGACTTTTCCTTTGATGATTATGGAGTATACTTACCTATCTCCTCTGATTAATTTTGTTGGAAGTCTAGTTTGTTAGAAATTATAATCACTACACTAGGTTGTTTCTTGGGTTCATTTGCTTGGAAAATTGAACTCTTTACTCTAAGGTAATCTCTATGTTTTATGTTGGGGTATATCTTGAATGCAGCAGAAGGATGGATCCTGCTTTTGTACCTATTTTGTTAGCCTGTTTCTTTTTATTGGTGAATTTAGTCCATTGATATTAAGAAATATTAATGATAAATGACTGTAAATTCCAGTTATTTTGTTGTTATTTTTGGTGGTGATGGTGGCAGTGGTGCTGGTGGTGGTAGTGTGTGTGTGTGTGTTTCCCTTTTGTTTGTTCTGATGAGAAATTATTCTTTTTCTGTGTTTTCTTGGGTGTAGTTACTTCCATGGCTTGGAGTTTCTTTTATAGTACCTTCTGTTGGGCTAGATTTGTATATAGATACTGATGAAATTTGACTTTGCGTGGACTATCATGTTTTGTCCATCTTCGGTGATCGAAAGTTTTACTGGGTGTAGTAGTCTGGTCTGACATTTGTGGTCTTTTAGAGTCTGCAAGATATTTGTCCAGGCCTTCTGGCTTTTAGAATCTCTGTTGGCAAATCATGTGTAATTTTAATAGGTCTGGATTTATATGTCACTTGGCCTTTTTTTCCTTTCAACTTTTAATATTTTCCTTTATTCTGTATGATTGATGTTTTAATATTCATGTGGTATTGAGACTTTCTTTTCTGGTCCAATCTATTTGGTATTTGGTAGAATTCTTGTACTTTTATAGGTTTCTTCTACTTTAGGTTAGCAAAATTTTCTTCTATAATCTTGTTGAAAATACTTTCTGAGTCTTTGAGTCTGTCTTCTTCTTCTATGCCTATTATTCTTAGATTTGCTCTTCTTATAGTGTCCTAGATTTCCTGAATATTTTGTGTTCAGAACTGTTTAGATTTAACAGTTTTTTTTTTTTTTTGACTGCTGTATCAATTTCTTCTACACCTGAGCTTTTTCTCTTCTAGCTTTTGTGTTCTATTGGTGATGCTTGCATCTGTAGTTTCTGTTTGCTTACCTAGATTTTCTATCTCCAGATGAAGATGGCCTCTAGTTGAACAAGAGTCTTTTCATGGGATTTTCGGACAGGATATGGGACAAGGGGATGTGGTGCTATTGGGGACTGGAGTTGCTAGTACTGACATGGCCTCTAGTAAAGCATAAGTCTTCTGTTGTGTGCCAGCATCTGGATCCCAGGGGGAGAGGTGCTGTTGTAAACTACTGGACAGGATATGAGGTTCCTAGTACTGGCATGATCTCCAGTATCCCATAAAACTAGGATCCCTAAGTTTGTGTGTTTTTTCTTCTATTCCCATTTTCAGGTCTTGAATTGTTTTATTCATATCCTTCACCCAATTCTTTGTGTTTTCCTGTATTTCTTTAAGGCATTTGTTCATTTCTTCTTTAAGATCCTCTATTATCTTCATATGTTTGGATTTAAGGTTCTGGATTTTTTAGTACTGGCATGTTTCCAGTAGAGCAGGAGTCTTCTGCCCTGGTTATAGGCAAGGATATGGAACCCAGATGAGGAGCAAGTTAATATTCTTATACTCCAGTTAAATCCATAGTATTTCATTTAAGATGATGGAGTATTTGAAATTCACCTGTCAAAGGTAAAAATCAAGTCATAGGAGTACTTTTCTCAAAACATCTTTGTAAAAATATGTCTTGAGTTGAACCCAAAATTATTAAAAGGTATGATGATACAATACTCTACTAGATGAAATTTGTAGATAGTGTATGGTCACAAAAGTAAATAATATGATCAAAAGTTTATGGAATTCCTGTCAATGAGATGAGATCCTATAGGATAGAAATATGAGAGGGAAGCTGAAAAAAAGGCACACCAAGTTCCTAGGACTTTTATAACATATGGTTCACTCATGACGAACTGCAGTTGGAATAGGTAATTCCAATTATTTTTGCCCTACTAAAGAATATAGACAAAACTAACTTAGACAACACTCTTTCAGATGAATGGCACTTGAAACTTTCAATGTCCATGCTGCTTACATGTTTTAATAGCTGTTTCTTTGGAAAAGAATACAGATAAAATTATTTTCTTTCACCTTTAGATCACATTTTTTGTTTTTAAAAAACCAAATTATAAAGCTTGTTATGAAAGCAAGGCAGGCATTTAATTACTATTACCAGAATTCAACAATTTTAATATAATATTCAGTAACACTTGTTATCAATAAAATTCAATTTTTAATACTGCTTTGTTCAGAACACACACTTGATTATTCACTCTGTCATCAGTGGTTATGAAAGGAATGTAATCCATGTTGGCTCTAACCCCACCTGCATGCGGTTCTCAGCAGCAGTCAATCTGAAGTGAGAAATTGTAATTAATAGATAAGCTCACAGTGCAACCTCTCATAACAATGAGTAAACCATTTTACAGACTATATTTTGTTAACATTTCACATACAAGCTGCAACTTGTTTATGTCATGAATGAAATGCCTTTTATTAATTACTACATTGAATAACTTTGCTGAAATTTACTTATCGAGGAAACTGTCCATAAAGTCTCTTATTGACTAGCAAGTCTTCAAGGAAATCACTTTGAACTAAAAAAAAAACAAAAAACAAAAAACAAAAAACAAAAAAACTATAATAGTTGCTTGTATTAAACATCAAACACCAGGAAGGTTTCATGCACATAGTAAGGGGTGGTGGGATTCACCTAAAAACAGAAGCCAATAAGTACAAAGATGCTATCTTCAGAGATGATGTTTAAATTTTACCATGAAACAGCAGAAACAAGGTTTCAAGGTGTGCTAGGACAATGACTCCACAGGAAAAGAACAAAGCAGGGGCTGTGTCAGTAAGTGCTTATTATACATACAACTCTCAGAATATCAGCTTACTTGAAGTGCAGCAAGGGAGACTATGTCACAAAATGAATGTGCACAGATGGTCCAGCAACAAGTTACAAAGTCTGTACATGTCACATCTTATTTATAGGATGTAGGGAAGAATAAATGTTTCTTTGGAAAGGTTATGGGTTCTTCCCAAACTGATTATGACCTAAAGCACATTATTATTATCAGGCAAAGTTTTAGTGAATAAATTCTAAGAATAAAAATTACTTTCTGATAAAAAAATTAGTATAATTACAACAAAGTTGGAGGTAATATTGCTTCTTCCATGAGGGCAGAAATTATGGTGATGGAGCTGAGAGGGAGCCAGGGTGTAAGGTTGAACTTGAAATAAGGTTTACATGACATGAACTATCAGAGAGAACTGCTAGGTTTCCAAATTGACAACTGATGTTGTCTTGTTAGCTTGATCAGGAAAGGGGTTGGAGATCATGATGAAAGTGTAATTGCATCATATCATGTTATATTACATCTGGGATAGTTGGGAATTATGTTGGGAATATATAAGTCAAGGTATCAGAAACAGAAGTTCTGTGCTATAAAAGCAGATATGAGAGTATGCAGAATAAAAGTGATTTTTCAAAATTATTGTAATTAAAATGTTTACCTAGCAGCTAGAACCAATGGCTGTCTTTCATACAGAATGGAGTGAACACAAAAAAGAAGCTAAAAGCTTTGGGAGAAAAGTAGTAGAACATGGTAATATAAAAACTGAGAGAAAGTGCTTATTCAAAAAGTGTGATCAACTACATAGAAAGATGCTATAAAGTCTCAGAAGATACTTAGAAAAATCTGTCCCACTAAACAACAATTGTGTCATGGAAGCAGTAGGAATGGAGACAGCAGAAGGTCCTTCCCAAAAAAGTGTTTTGTAGAAAAAGAATATGTGAAAACTGGTAGTCGTATATATGATATGGAAAGAAGTTTACAAAACGGGAAAAACTCCATGGCCTTTATGTTAATAGGAAGTTACAGAATAAGAAGGAGGAAATGACAACATAGGAAAGAAGGTTGTTGGCAAAACATTCTGCTGCCTTTTTGAAGCAGGGGAAGATGACAGACTAAGTGATTCAGCCTTTAGGTAAGTCCACACAGCCTAAAATTCAAAGGGAAGGAAAGATGCTTTGTCTACAATAGCAACAGAAAACAGGAGCAGACAGGGCAGATAAGACACTTAATGAAGTGATCAGTTTGGAAAGTGGGAAGCATATTTCCTTTGAAAATCCCTGATTTTCAAAGGAAAATACAGATTTGAGAACCAGGGCCTCACTGCAGTTTGTGATTATGAGTTTAAAGTCAAACAAGTGCTATGTGGTTTCCCTGGAAATATTCACTTCCTAGGGTGCAAGCACAGAGGGAAAATAACTTTTGTTTCCTCTATAACTTGGCTAAAATAGGAAATAAACCAAAAAGAGAAAGAGGTAAGTGAGCTATGGGTATTTTCTATGATTATAAGTTTTGAAAGAATATTCTAGTTTAAAACCATAGCATTGTTTCCTCTACACACACACACACACACACACACACACACACACACAGACACACACACACAGACACACACACCAGATGCTCCTGTGTTAAGAGCTTAGTTTTCCATTTAGGCACAACTAGGAAGTGGTAGAACTGTTTAAGAAATGTTGCTCCCAGGAGGCTTTGGGTCATTGGAGACATATAGTGCCAGAGAGGATTATGGAAGTCTAAGCCTTTCCTTTTTTGATCTCCAGATACCTTGAGATGAATAATCTTGCTTACTTCTATCTATCTATCTATCTATCTATCTATCTATCTATCTATCTATCTATCATCTATCTATCTATCTATCTATCTATCTATCTATCTATCTAATCTGTCATATCTTTATATGTTCTTTGAGACAGGAGACAGGGTTTCTTTGCATAGCTGAGTGTCCTGGATCTCACTCTGCATACCAGGTTGGCCTGTAACTCACAGAGCTCTGTCTGCCTCTGCCTCACAAGTGCTGATGTTAAAGGCATTCACAGCAACCTCCAGGCTGATTTTAACTTAGATGTTAAGCAATGCAGACACCTCTAGGGCAAAATTTATATATTAATGCATGTACAATTTTTCTTTTCTTATTTTGTTTCCTTTTCTTGCTTTAAACTAACTAAAAGAGTTTAACATGTCCAAAGGCTATTTTAACCTTTTAACCTCAGACCACATGCTTCATAGTCTGGAGCTAGACATACCCTTCCAAAAGGCATGACCTAAAATCCATGCTCAGAAATATGCTCCTCAGTTGAGCATGATCTGTAATGTCCCTCTTCCCACAGTGCTTTCCTATACCAACAAGTATAGGATTCCCATGGTGGCTTTGCTCCCATTTTACCCTCATAATTCATCAGTTTTAAAAAATTTCTTTATTCTCTTACATCCTAATATCAGTTCCCCCTCTCCTACTAGTAGCCTCTCCTCCTCTCCTTCTCCCCTCATAAGGGGGAGACACCCCCCCCCCCCGTATAACCCCAGTTCCTACCCCTAGCACATCAGGTCACTGCAGGACTAGTTGCATCCCCCAACAAGGCAGCCCAGTTAGGGGAACAGGATCAACAGGCAGACAACAGATTCAGAGACAGTGCTCACTCCAGTTGTTGAGGGCCTCCATAAAGACCAAAAAGCCCATCTGCTACACATAGTCAGGCAGATCTAGATCCAGTTCGTGCTCGCTCTTTGGTTGGTCGTTCAGTTTATGGAAGCCCCCAAAGATCCAGGTTAGTTGAATCTTGTTTGTCTTCCAGTGGAGTCCCTGTCCTCTTTGGGTCTCTCAATCCTTCCCCCAACTCTTCTATAAGACTGCTTGAACTCCATCTAATGTTTGGCTATGGGTCTCTACATCTATTTCAATTAACTGCTGGCTGGAGCTTCTCAGAGGGCAGTTATGGTAGGCTCCTGTCTGCAAGCATAGCAGAATATTGTTAATAGTATCAGGGATGGATTAATAGTATATGGGATGGGTCTAAATTTGGGTCAGTCATTGGTTGGACATTCCCTCCATCTCTGCTCTCTTTGTCTCTGCACATCTTTTTTTCTCCATTCCTTCTATTTTTGGCCATGCTTATTTTGATTTTATGGTAATGGGATTTTAATCTACTATGTTGTGATCTATTGCTCCATGTTCCCCATCAGTTATGTCCACAGCCCATGATCTACCCAATCAGGCTCTGCTGTCTGCAGATCACTGTTGGCCATTTCATTGCTGGCTTCATGGGAATTAAAAAAATGCAAAAGTTCCCTGATTCTGGAGGCTTCCACCTAGATTTCAAAGGAACACTGGGTGGCCAGGGAGGCCAAGCAGCATGCTGTGGGATTAGAGTCTCTGAAATGCCTATAGTATGCAATGTGAAGATCTCTGAGAATGAAAATGAAACTACAAGGAAGATCTCCCAAGATAATAGAGAAGCCAAAAAGGTGAAGGTCCTGTTGAGAGAAGCTACAGGAAACATGCAAAGCCAGACTAGGGGAGGCCTATGGAGTATGACTTTCTAAACTGGAAGCCTTCATCTAAAGTCACTGTGGCCTGGATGCTAGATTATCAGCTTCTTTTAAAAAAATTCCCTGGTTGCTAGTTTTCCTGTTCCTCTGCCACAGTTTCTTTAATTTCTAAACTTTATTGAGATGTGAAACTCTATCACTTTTAACTGTGTTAGTCAGTTTTCTGTTACAATAACAAAATGCCCAAGATACTTTACTGATAGGAGGAAATATTTATTGTAGCTAACAGTTTTGAGCATGAGACAACCCAATAAAAGCAATTTTTTAAGATTACAAAGCTGTATGGTTAGACATTGGCATGTTTGTAATCCACATCTAAGCATGGCTCCATTTTTGATGACTCCAGATTTCAATGTGCAGTCAGAGGAACAGATAGCTGAGATGAGGTACAGAAATAAACAATAGCAATGGAGAAGGACTGATATGGATGTTTACAGAGATTAGAGATATATGAGTTGCTAAGGGTAGGGTGGAGAGGAAGTCAGGGCCAGGAGCAACATCTAATATGTGTAGCAAGTTAGATTTCAACCACACACTCCCAGAACATGAGTGCCTTTATTTCAATGAACTGATCTTTTTGATCCAACCAGATTTACTTCTGTTCAATCTCTAGGAACTCAGGAAAAATGAAAAAAAATTTCAATGCTTATTTTTAAATTATACATTCTGAAATATGTATACATTACAAATTAGAATACCTCATCATATAGTTCTGGGAAATGTCAAGTCTAGGAACAAATACAAGAGCTTCTGAGAGAGGAGAACTATGGAAGTCATAGATTAGCCAGATGCCTTAGAGACTGAGAGAGAAAGCAATTAAAGAGAAGATTACATGGTGATGGGCAAAGGGACATATATTTAGAGGGAAATCATATGTTTATTGTCAAGACATATTAAAGCCATTTAGCTACCCCTCTATGAACTGAAGACATAGGTATATTCCTAGACCAGTCAGCGATACACACCCTGATGGGCACTGTTTTGGGACACTCTGGTAACTCTAGGCAGACAAGCTGAGGTGCCTGGACACAGTGATGATAAGGCAGAGTACATGGTACTACTAGACTGTGATGGCCAAAGGGTAGATACATACTACATGCTTTTAGGATAGCATTTTTTGAGCTTATGGTGAGTTTGTTTAGACAGAACACAAGTGTTAATCCAGAAACTTTTGCCAAGTATTTGGTTTAATGATTTGTAGAACTTCTTACTGTGGCAAAATGTCAGCACCATGTGTCCTTTATATATGTAGAGAACATTTGTTTATTATTTATTTAGAGTTATTTATTTATATAAGGTCTAACCATGTAGCCCAAGTTGGTCTCGAATTCAGTCCTGTACATATGCACAGAACATTTGTCTATTATTTATTTAGATTTATTTATTTGTTTATTTATTTGTATAAGGTCTCACCATGCAGCCCATGTTGGCCTAGAAGTATTTATATAGCCAGAACGTCCTCAAATCCATGGTCTTCCTGCTGCAGCCTTACTAATGCTAGCATTCTAAGATTGAGATTCTGAGTCTCTTGTTATGACTGGAGCTAGGTAGATACCAACGTTTTTTTTCCGACTAAGTATATACATGAACCAATTTAGATAAAACTGCTTATAAGTAGCAAGTTAATAAAACAACTATAAGATGAATTCTACTAATTCTACCTTTATGAATGGTCTCATAGTTATATATCACCTCTTCCAGAAAGTGTCTGGAACTACCTAGTTTTGCAATCTCCAATTTATTTTTTAAGTATTTTTTTCACTTACAAATAACTCTGGTTGTGCAGTATATGTCCAGTAAAGCAGGGGAATATTTGTCTGTGATTCCTCCACAGCAGTTTTGATAACAGACTAATGTTAAAAAGCAGCAACTGCACCATGCTGGACACATGTAAATCAAGATATTAATGAAGAACTGGGAGCCACAGTTAAAAAGTTCTGAGGAATCAGGCTTGTAAACATAAAATGGGGTATTTCCACTCACAGTCCTTTTCATTAGGGAAATAAAGCATTTGATTTCTACTGGAAAATGATGAACACCATGACAAAGGCTCCCTATGATCAATGAAAAATTATACAAATTATTTTTTTAAACAGCTTTTTAGTTCACAAACCTATGCCAAGTCCTTTGTATTCATTTCCAATGGCTATCAGAATCATCTTTAAGGTTATTGGTCTCTTTACTTTCTACATAAGGCTTTCTTTGATTATTTCCCATATTTGTGTGCTACATTTTAATACAGTAAAATAAATTTAAATTTTAATACACTTGATATATGAGTCTGCAAAACAAAAAATATTCTTTAAAAAATTTCATTATTTATTTTCTAACATCAAACATATATAGGGGAGAGGAAAAAGCTGATATATTCTTAGTATGTGATATGAATGTTTCTTTCATGCATGTGTTGTCATTTAATCTGATACAGTTATGTTGAAGTAGAAATTCACATGCCAGAACTTTGTAGTCCCAAATTTGAATTATCTACTTGCAGTGTTTTCCTCCAGTAACTCTGGACTAACTTTAATAAACATACATTTCCTTTTATCGATCACTACAGAACCTTCCTAGCAATGTCATCAAATGAAGAAATGAAGAAATGTGTGCAAGCACTCAGTCACCCTGACATGTACTAAACTGTAAATAAATATTAGCTATTGGTTTTATTACCAATTACTGAGAAGCTATAGTTATTATAAACCCAACTGCATAGTTGGCAAGATAGAGCTCAAATTCAAAATCTTGTATAACTTGAAAATATGCAGAATAGAAGCTGTATGTGTGTGTGTGTGTGTGTGTGTGTGTGTGTTTGTATCCCAGTTTCTCAGTCAACCCTTCTGTTTTCTGAAAGAAAGTTAGTACCTTTTTTAAGGCAAGTGCCAGTTCATTATTTTTCATACAAGGTAGTTGAAATAAAAAAATAATTTTTTCATATTTTGAGTCCTGATATTTTCCAGATAACATTTCTAGAGTAGCCCAGAATTTATTACTAACATTCTTTTGTTCTGCATATCCAACTGTTTCTTATTTGTGTGTATTGTAGTTGAGGGTAAAAAGGGGAGAAGAATTCAAGATGGTTCAGAACAGAAGGTAAATGTTGACATAGTGATTGCGGATTGCACTGGTTCTATAAAGTCTAGAATGCTTTCTTTCAGACCACAGAGCTGACATATTTATTTTATTGCTATATAGTATTATATTTATTTTACCCATGGGAGATAAAATATCTTTAAGAAGCAGCACGGACAACGAATTTAAGAAAATTATGTTTGGATATCAGAGAAAACATGCAAATATACATCTTAAGAGTTAGCACCAGTAGGGATCTAGAGAGATGGCTCAGTAGTTAACTTCACTTGCTACGTTTACAGAAAACCTGGGTTGAATTCTTGAAACCTATTTTGGGCAGCATATAAGTGCCTATAACCCCGGGTTCAGGGGATCCAGTTCTCTTTTCTGGTCTCTGTGGACAATGTCCTCACATGGTGCACATCCAGATAATCAACACACACACACACACACACACACACACACACACACACACACAATTAAAAACTACATAAAAGCCCAACAAGACTACTGGATTTGTGAAATTGAGTCAATAAGATTAGGCTTGACTTGGGATCTAGCACATGGGCAGGAACCAAACCCTGACACTATTACTGATGCCATGTTGTGCTTGCAGACAGTAGTTTAGCATGACTATCCTTTGAGAGGTTCTACTAGTAGCTGACTGAGACAGATGCAGAGACTTACAGTCAACTACTGGGCCAAGGTCTAGGACTCCTATGGAAGAGTCAGGGGAAGGACTGAAGGAGCTGAAGGAGGTGGCAACCCCATAGGAAGACTAACAGAATCAACCCAGATGCTTAGGAGCTCCCAGAGACTGAGCCAACAATTAAGGAGGACTGCCTTGTCTGGCTTCAGTGGGAAAGGATGGAACAAATCCTGTAGAGACTTGATGCCCCAGAGAAGAGGGAGGAGGAGGGGGCATGAGGTGGCAGTGGGTAGGTGTGTGAGAAGATGGGTTAGGGAGCACTCCCTCAGAGGCAAAGAGGAGTGGAAATTCTGTGAAGAACTCTTTTTTTTTTTTTTTTTTTTACATTTTTTTCTTTTACTGGATATTTTCTTTATTTACATTTCACATGTTTTCTCCTTTCTAGATCTCCCCTCCAAAAATCCCCTATCACCTCTATAAGGGTGCCCCCCCACTTACCCACTCCTGCTTTCCCGCCCTGTCATTCCTCTACACTGGGGCATCGAACCCCCAGAGGACCAAAGGCCACTCCTCCCACTGATGTCCAAAAAGGCCATCCTCTGCCACATACTTGACAGGAGCCATGAGTGTCTCCATGTGTACTCTTTGGTTGGTGGTCCAGTCCCCAGGAACTCCGGGGTGTCTGGACTGTTAACACTGTTGCTCCCCCCACAGGCCTGCAAACCCCCTCAGCTCCTTCAGTCCCCTCTTCAACTCCTCTATCTGGGACCTTGTGCTCAGTCCAACTGTTGGCTTAGAGCATCTGCCTCTGTATTTGTCAGACTCTGACAGAGCCTCTCAGGAGACAGCCATATCAGGCTCTTGTCAGCAAAGCACTTTGAGGCATCTGCAATAGTGTCCAGGTTTGTCAACTGTATATGGGATGGATCTCCAGGTGGGGGAGTCTCTGGAAGGCCTTTCCTTCAGTCTTTGCTCCACACTTTGTCTCCTTATTTCCTCCTGTGAGTATTTTGTTCCCCTTCTAAGAAGCACTGAAGTAGCCACACTTTGGTCTCCCTTCTTCTTGAGCTTCATATGGTCTGTGAATTGAATCTTGGATATTCTGAGCTTTTGGGCTAATATCCACTTATCAGTGAGTGTATACCATGTGTGTTCTTTTGTGACTGGGTTACCTCACTCAGGATGATATTTTCAAGTTCCATCCATTTTCCCATGAATTTCATGAAATCATTGTTTTTAATAGCTGAGTAGTATTCCATTGCATAAATGTACCACATTTTCTGTATCCATTCCTTTGTGGAAGGACATCTGGGTTGTTTCCAGCTTCTGGCTATTATAAATATGGCTGCTATGAACATAGTGGAGCATGTGTCCTTATTACATGTTGGATACATCTTCTGGGTATATGCCCAGGAGTGTCATAGCAGGGTTCTCAGGTAGTACTATGTCCAATTTTCTGACAAACCATCAGACTGATTTCCAAAGTAGTTGTACCAGCTTGCAATCCTACCAACAATGAAGGAGTGTTCCTCTTTCTCCACATCCTCAACAACATCTGCTGTCACTTGAGTTTTTGAACTTAGCCGTTCTGACTAGTGTGAGGTGGAATCTCAGGGCTCTTTTGATTTGCATTTCCCTGATGACTATAGATGTTGACCATTTCTTTAAGTGCTTTCTTGGCCATTCGAGTTTCCTTAGTTGAGAATTCTCTGTCTAGCTCTATTTCCCATTTTTAATAGGATTATTTGGTTCCCTAGAGTCTAACTTCTTGAGAACTTTGAGCAATAGTGATAAAAACTGCATGGTATTGGTACAGTGACAAGCAGGTAGATCAATGGAATAGAATTGAAGACCAAGAAATGAACCCACACTCTTATCATCACTTGATCTTTGATAAAGAAGCTAAAACTATCCAGTACATAAAACAGGGCAGCATTTTCAGCAAATGGGGCTGGTTCAACTGGAGGTCAACATGTAGAAGAATGAAATTTGATCCATTCTTTTCTCCCTGTACAAAGCTCAAGTCCAAGTGGATCAAGGACCTCCACATAAAACCAGATACACTGAATCTAATAGAAGAGAAAGTGGGCAAAAGTCTCGAACACATGGGCACAGGGGGAAAGTTCCTGAACAGAACACCAATGGCTTGTGCCCTAAGATCAAGAATTGACAGATGGGACCTCATAAAATTACAAAGCTTCTGTAAGGCAAAGGACACTGTCAATAGGTGAAAAGGGCAGCCAACAAATTGGGAAAAGTTCTTCACCAATCCTACATCTGATGGAAGGCTAATATCTAATATATATAAAGAACTCAAGAAGTTATACTCCAGAGAACCAAATAACCCTATTTTTAAAAGGATGAAGAACTTTTAGAGGGGGAACAGGGAAGGGAGCAACATTTGGAATGTAAATAAACAAAACAATCTTTAAAGAAGATTAGCCACTTAGTTTACAGAAAATTCATTTAGCTTAAGGCCTACATGGCAACAAGAATGTTCCCTCTCTGCCATTTTTGAAGGAAGTTCGATACAAGTTCCACAGGATCCTTGCACTACAGATATGCATTTAAAAATGTGTTGAATAGATGTGGTCTTGTTATAAAAGTTGATTTGGGGGATGTAATAGAACGCAGGAAAGGTTCCAATGCTCTGTGTGACAGGTACTTAAAAATCAAATCTTGTGAGGATAAGTTTGTGGAGAAAGACATAAAAATTTCTCCAAGGATTAAAAAAAAAAAAAAAAAAAAAAGAGGACAGACCAATATGAATACAGCAAGGAAGGGGAGCAAGTTGTGCATTCTGATCAAGCTCCGGAAGTTTATTTCCGGACAGCAGCTTAATAAAACAGGTGGAACTTGAAAATATCATCCTGAGTGAGGTAACACAGTCACAAAAGAATGAACATGGTATATACTCACTGTTAAGTGGTTATTAGCCCAAATGTTTGAAATACCCAAGTGTCACTTTGCAGCAACAGTAGGGCTGTGTGTGAGGTCCCAGATGGAGGACTAGAAGAAGCTACTGAAGGAGCTGAGGGAGTCTGCATCCCCAGAAAGGCATCAAAAGTGGCAACTGACCTTCCCCCCCCCAACTCCCCCACTCCTGGAGACTGATCTACCAACCAAAGAATACACATGGGAGTGACCCATGGTGTGCTGGCCACATATGCGTATGCGGCAGAGGAGGGTCTTGTTATCCATCAGGAGGAGGAGAGGCCCTTGGGCTTGAGGGTGTTAGATCCCCAATATAGGAGAATGCCAAGGAGGGAAGACAAGAGTGGATGGGTGAGTAGGTGGAGTAATACCCCCATAGTGGCAGGGGGAGAGGGGAGGAAATGGGGAGGTTCCAAAGGGGAGATCTGGAAAGGGGGAAACATTTGAAATGTAAATAAAGTAGGAAAAATAAATAAAAAAAATAACATGAATATTTAAAACAAAACAAAACAAAAGACAGGAGGGTGGGAAGGTTACATATGGCCTGAGGCAACCCACTACATTAACCAGTTTTCAGGAAATACCAGACAATCTTTCAATTCCTGGTACCAGAGACCAAAAATGCCCTGTCTTTTCTAACCTTGCACCTTAACTGATAGATGGTAATTTCATGGTTTTGGCTCCAGACAATTCTTTACACAAATAAGATGCATTATCTTACTGCTTAACTGCTTAACCACAATAGGGATACCTGGTCTCTGGGAAGCTTTCAGTTACTTCTCAGAAGTAGAAATTTAGGCCTACAATCTCTCCAAGCCTAACTCTAAAACAAAATGGTGTTACCTAGGTTAATAAGAAAAATCCTAATCCTTTTGGTCCCTGTCAAAAAAAAAAAAGCTTGATAGTTACAGATAAAAGAGGGACAAACTTGTAAAAGGCCTTAAAATCAGTTTTGATGACAGATAGACACGTTCTTTAAAGGCAAATAATTATTTTAAACAATACTGATCTATAGGATGGCACAAAAACCTAAGAAATATTATTAGACACAATCACATAGAAATGTGGGGTAAGTAACAGTTGCGTGTTCCTCAGCACCTTTTCTCAATTCAGAGAAATAGTTATTATTTTTTTTTGACCTAGAACAGAGTATTTTGAAGAAATAGAAAATGTTAAAACAAACTTTGAATTTGCCTTAACTTACTAAAAAAAAGTTGTTTAGCTTTGATGCAAGGTTTTCTGACCTAGTATAAATAGATTTTCACTGATTATCTCTGGAACACTGGCAGAGTGAAAGTTTCAAAAATTATATAATGGGTTATATTTATTTTACTAAAAATGTTGTCTAAAAACTGTGTCTTCAGAGACCTAGTGCACTCCTTTGCTACCACCTCAATCAAGCAGCATTCATTCCTAAGCATGAGCACTAGGCATCCAGATTGAGGTCACACAAGCATTTAATTTAGATGAGCTGAGATGTTGCAGCTCCTACCTCAAATCAACAGCTCTACTTCAGCATGGTTTTCATCAAAACAAGCAAAATTTATTCTGATTTTTCATATTTCAGAATGCTAATTTTTTAGTTACGCTAGACTGTCTAGTTGTCTACCAAGATTCAAAAGGGCAATTTTAGTTACAAATATAAGGAAAATTAAAAATTTGCTTTTTGTAGTGGTATAATCATGGATAAAGCAATACAGTGTTAATGCTTCATTTCTCTCACAGAGATATTTTCAACTTTAATCTCACTGGTTTGGAACTGGAATACAATAGTAATAACAATTCCTTCACAATTGTTCACTTTTTGTTTAGAGGTTTGTGATAAAATGTCAAGAAATGAATCTAATAATATGAGTTTTCTAAGTGGTATGATTCTCATAATTTCTTACTGAAAAAATTTTAAAGTGTATATATCTACTTTCCCACTGCACAAAGCACATATAAACACAAGGCCTTAATTTCTCTGATTTAGAAAGCAGGGCATTATCACAATGTGAAGTTAAAATTCTCAGTTCTCTTGACGACAGAATTAGACTGAAATATCTAATTCTCAGGATTCTTTCTAATACAGCAGTTTTCATCTGCTCAAATGACTCTTTCATAGGGGTCATATATCAAATATCCTGCATATCAAATATTTACATTACAATTCATAACAATAGCAAAATTAGAGTTTTGAAATAGCAACAGAATAATTTTATGCTCGGGGGTCATCACAACATGAGGAAATATACTAAAGGGTCACAGCATTAGGAAGGTTGAGAACTACTGCTCTAACAGGACTGATGAAATAGTCAGAGTGTCAACTATGGTAGAAAATACAAAACATTTTTCTAATATTGCAAAGCCCGATTCATTGCAAGTAGTCAGCAAACATCTGAAATAGTCTTTATGTTAGTTATTAGGTATATGAAAACCAATAGGGCTGAAATCTTTATCCTAAGATTCTTCTACCAGGCATAGTTGTGAATGTCCATAACTCTAACATGCAGAAAGATGCTAGAGAATTATGAATCTAGGCCAGCTTGAGCTGCTACATAGTTAGACCCTATCTCAAAAATATAGCGAAATATGAATCTCTCATACAAATAGCATAAAAAATCATCTCAATACAATAAATAAATAAATAAATAAATAAATAAATAAATAAATGCAATGTGATTGGAAACACACAACATATACACAAGGAATTTTAGATACACAGAGAATTTCTGTATCTACCTTAGCCAAGAGACTTGCTCATGAGATCTTTAAGGATTAGTCAGATCTCCTCATGAAGTTAACATTGTTAGAGAAGCTGTCTTGCCCATGTAAGACAATGTCTAAAAGTAAAGAAACTTAGCAGAAATGGGAGACCATTGGTTCCACCAAGATTTAGTAGCCTCATTTGTCCCAGACCATCACAACTATATTGATTAAAAACTTGGACCTAGAACAATAAACAAGGACTAGAAAATTACAAATGTAGAAAGAGAGTGGATAATCTATGATCTTCCAGAATTTAGGGGTGACTCATTGATGAGTTCCTAGTATTTCTCATATAAGATGCTGTGACACTTCATACATAGGGCCACCAATGGGCACAGATAAGAATGCTTGGAAATCAGCTCCCTCAATGTGTACGGCCAACAGAAAAACTTTCTGTGCAATACTTGCACTACTTGAGTTCACCACCATTTTCATACTTCTCCCACTCCTTTTGTGGCTTGAGTAAGGTTCTGTGCTCATTGGGAAAAAAGTATCATCCCCTTGACAAGGCAGTGGGAAGCTGAACCAGAAAAAGCCCAGTTTCCCCAAGGGACTGACTTCCTGGTGTCACTGTCCTCCCCACTGCCCAACAATAAGGTACTACAGGGATCAAATGGAGCAACTAAGTGACTTGAGAGGCTTTTCACTGCCCTCTTCCCCAAGGCTGGTGAGACTTACCAAGTACTGTCCTACTCAGGCTTGGAATCCACTGTAGATTTAATAGGGATTCTGAACCATCGTCACTCACCTGAAGTCACACAGTGTCAAATAAAACAATATATATGTTCTTTACCTAAGTATTGAGAACAATTAAAAGTGAGACTAATTCACAACAGAACAAAGAAGCACTAAAGACAGTAGGCCCATGAGACAGGTCTGCAGGTAAAGGTGCTTGTTTGCCATGACTGACAATGTGAGTTTGTCTTCCAGGGCCCACATGCTGGAAAGAGAGAATTGATTTCTGTTAATTGTCCTTTGACCTCTAAGCATGCCCTAAACACCTATTACATGAAATTAATTAATTAAAATATAATTTTAAAAAGGACAGTAATTAGCAAAATTGAAAAAAGGAAAACAATAAGGAAAAGCAACGAAACATATATTTTGTTATTTTAAGACATAAGTTATTTTGATAAATACTGCAAAACTAAAAACTCCCCAAATGGCCAGAATACAGAGATCATAAATATTAATAATGAAGCTAGAGCTATCACCAATATATGGCCATTATAAGATTAAGAAGGATATAATGTTATAAATAATTTCATGTCCATGGTATGACAACATAGAAGAAAGAATTCAATTTCTTATGAACGATAAACCACCAAAATTCAATTTTTTTTTGAAAAAAAATAGCCTGATTTTCCTAGGATGGTGAAACAAATCAGATTTATTTTTAATGTTTTTTAATGCTTAAAAGTTCTTGAAATAAAATTCCCAGGGTCAGTGAGCTTTGCAGATGACTTCTAAAATTTCTAAAAGATAATTAATATTTATTCCAGAAAATATAAGAAATGAATTCTTTTTAAAACTCATTTATAATCCTTCAATCACCCAGGTGATTATTCTGGTGTCAACTAGACAAAGATTACACAACAAAGATATTAAAAATTATCGAAAGCTTATTAGGAATAATCTAACAGCATGTAAAACTGATATGCTAGAACCAATTATTTATTATTCATCCCAGAAATGCAAAGCTGGTTGAATATTTGAAAATCAATCAATTTTCATAATTATCTGGTATATAGCATTTTACAAAATCTTATACCAACTCATGATAGAAAAGTACATGTAGCAAATTAAATAAAAATAAGATAAGACCCTCTCTGTTGGGTAAACAACATTTGTGGAAGTCCTATACTTAAAACCCTATTTAATGATGCAAAACAATGCTTTCCCTAAATTGTGAACACAGAAGTACTGTCCACTCTATTTAATGCAATGCTAGACTCATTGCTCACTGTAATAAAATGAAAAAGTAAAAGATATATGTTGGAATGAGATAACTAAAACTATGATGATAAAATTATGATTCTGGGATTCTCACGGAATGTTTAAAACAAAACAAAACCTCATAAATTTTATAAGTATGTTTAGAAAGGTTAAAAAAAGGTTCTTATAATCTCAACACTCCCAAATCAATAGTGTTTCCATATGTTAAAAAGGAGGACATAGACACTAGAATAGAATACATTCACAACCATGCTGAGAAAAGGAAGATGGGGATATTTACTCAGATATGAAAAAAAAATCACATATAATAACTATATTACAGAATTTATAGGATGCTGATGAAAAGCATACAAGAATAACCTAACAATGATTTATATGGAATTTATGTTAAAGACTCAATCCCAAATTTAATGGAATTTTCATTAGAATGCCATCAATACCACTTGCAGACAGAAAGAAACATAATATGGTTTACATAAGTAAAGGCTCACTCCTCATTAGTAAACATTATTCTGACAAAGAATGAAGTAGAAGGAAATATATCACTTTATCTACTATGAAGACTTGCAGTTTCTTTGGTCACAAAGGTTTAGCTTTGGTGAGGAAAAGTTTTAACAAATTAATAGTACAGAAAAATCTGGAAATAGGCCCATGCCAACACAGCAGAATGAACTTTCACAAAAGTATGAAAGCCCTCAGTAGAGGACAAAGGAGTCTTATCTGTGCTATGATAAAAAACGTTGAAGATCTTTTTCTCTTTTACATTCTTCAAGCAATAAGCATGTTTGAATCTGAAGAATTGTATGCTCAATTAACCATTTGTATGTTAGATGCATGCTTACTCCATTAACTTAAGAGAAAATGTATAATATATAAGAACTTTTATTTATTAAATGTCCTTTGACAATTTCAAATATGAATATAACATGTTCTTACTACTCTATCTACATCTTATTATCCCCCCCTCTAATATCTCTTACTCTTCGCTACAAAACTCTAAATATTTTAAAGTATAAGAAAACTAAACCTGCGGATTCTGGCTTTTTATTTCTCATAACTGTGGATTATCATGAAGAGCAGACACCTTCACTAGCAGGTAGTCCACATACATGAGGGTAAACTGTTACATCTTTCCTTTTGCCATTAGTATATTTTGGTTCCATTTATTCTAAAATTGCTTCTTCCAAATAGTCCCAGAGTAGATAACATGGGTGATATTATCACAGCATTAGTTGCACTTTGCCTCTACTCCAGAAATAGCTTTGTATTATAATAGTGGAAATGGAATGTCTTTTTAGAGGCATAAGAAATACAAAGAACCTTTGGTTTGTTAATTATATTTAAAATATGTGCATTGTGCATTAAGTTTTGTAATGTACAGTGGAGAAAAAAAATTGTTTTTCTCCTAACTTGCCATTATATTTAAGAAGTAAATATTAGGTGAGAGTTGTAACTTCTCTGAGTGTGTATGCATGTGTGCATCTGTATCCAATGATCTGTATCTAGTTCTGCTGACAAATTATGGAATATTACAGCAAATATTTGTTATAGAATGTTTATGTCCCTGTTTCTTTCAAAGTCTATAGAAACAACTAATAACAATCTCTGAGACTTTTCATAAATGTGTAACAAGTGGTCATGTTTTGCAGCTCTTGAGTAGATAGATGTACAGGTGTACTAAAGAAATAATAAAACATTGAAAACTTCATATATTAAGAAAAGCAATCAACAGTTATTTTAAATACACAATGAAGAAAACTATGACGGGAGAATTTCAACAAATTAGGTGGACTATTTAGGACAAGAATATTACCTACCTTCCTTCAAAAACCAAAGATTTTAAAAAATAACACAAATGTTCAAAGGAAAATAAACATGTTTTCTACTTCAAATCCATCAAAAAAAGTATTTATTACCCTGTACTTGAGAAAATTCAACTGACTCTAAGTTGTTTAGACTAGCTGTGGAGAAGTTGCTAATTACCACCACTGACTCAGTTGTCTGAGAGTCTGGGGCAATGAAGGAGGAAAAGATTAGAAGGTTCTACCTAAGCCTCTCAGCCCTTATCCACTGAAGCTAAAAATAAGAATAGTCTCTAGGACTGATGTGAAAGGCAGTTATCCTTCAAACTCAAGTAGAGGAAGGACTGGAATAGAAGCTTAGGACATCTTACCAGAACCAGTGAGAAGTAAGCTGTCTAGAAATCACACAGAAATAAATTGCATTTAGGACATGATTTAAAAGGTTTAGCAATCATATGACATTGTTCTTAGCTTTCAATAAAATAAATGGTTCTCTCTAAAGAGAAGTAAAGTGAACTCACTCAAAAATCATCATTACTGGGAACCAATATTTGTAGCTCCTCAGAACAAGGCTAATGATTATGGCTGCTAGCATGGAGGAAAGGAAACATGGAGGCAATCCAGACTTTACTGTTTAGAGGCTCACTTCCTTCTATTACCAACAGACAACTAAAGGGCAAAGCACTCAACACACACCCTTAGTTTCCGGTATGTTTAAGGAAGTCTTTTCTTAAGTGCACTAAACACACATTTGCTTATCAGCAGGCTCTACCATGGTCCTCTGCTTCATCTGTTACTGCATGATGATTACTGCAGAATCATCATGGATATTTGTCTTTCTGTCATCATTACCATACCAGAATGTAATCTCTTTCAGGGTTCTTTTGTTCTCTGTCTTGTTAAGCTTCTAACTTCCAGAGCTCAAATCATTGCCTGGCATATGAAGGCTGGTTTTCACTGACAGCAGAAATGAACAACTGAGTCAGGTAGTAAGATTTTGTTACAAATAAACTTAAACAGATTTTTACCATGCTTAAAAACAAATCAACAAGGAAAAATAACAAAAAACAAAAAAATAACCAACAATCAGGGCTTCAGCCAAAAATTAGCAAGTTATATAATATGCATACTATTAAAACACTGAAGATTTGAATTTAAAAAAAACATAGACTACAATGGATTAAATGATAAAGACTAATATCCATAATATACAGAAAGGGGAAAAAAGAAATAATTACAATGTAGAGCTTACATCCAAGTTAAAAGAAGTAAAAGAATTGTCAAAATTGAAGTGAGCCAGTAAATAGCCTGGAGACCTAATACACACACACACACACACACACACACACACACACACACACACACACTGGCAAGTGCTTAAGTAAGAGTAATATTGAGAAAGTCTTCTGGTAACAAAGATTGTCATATGCAGTTTTTGTTTGTTTCTTTGTTGCTGTGATAAAGCAGTGAACAAAAGCAACTGTAAGCAGAAATGTCTTATTTGGTTTACAGGTTATATTTCATCATTCAGGGAAGCCAAAGTAAGAACTGAAGCAGAGACAATGGAGGAATTCTGAGTACTGGCTTGCACTGAGGCACACACTAAGCTATCTTTTAAATACAGTTGGGCCTAAATGCCTAAGAATGGTTCTGCATATAGTGAGCTGGGTCCTCCTACATAAATCACAAATCTGTTCACCCTACAGATTTTCCAACACGCCAATCTGATGGAAACAATCTGATGTTTCCTCTTCCCAGATGTGTCAACTTGATACTTATCTATTCTATATTTTACAAATCACATTTATAAAATTAGCATTTTAAATTTTGTTATTTAAGTTTTATTTAAATTTGGATAGATCCATCTGACACCATTTTTAATTCCCACCATAACTTAAAAGCAAACATACAATGTCCAGAGTCTTTGATGTCCTGTAGAGGAAGAAAGAGGATGTTCTCAAATTCCTTGCTTCAGAAACTCACTTAGGTGCTGCCAAAGTAGACCTCCAAAAGGAACGATGCACCTATAAAAGGAAAAGTGATGGTATTTATATCATAAATTTGAAGGGGACCTGGTACATATTGGAGACAGTAGTATTTTCCCATAAGGTCTAAAGTATGTTTTAAATTTGCTACTTTTTTCTATGGCTGTATTTTAACACATAAATTTTCAAAAACTGGAGTTGAAGGAAATGGGGTGGGAGTCAATAATTAATCTGAGTGTGAAACCTTGATCAAACTGGATGTCACTGAATTTGCTACTAGAAAATTTCATAGGAACTTTGATCTTTAAAATACAAATATGTTTCATATTATTTTCATAGGTGGATTGGTAAGATAATTTAGAGAATTTTCTCATAAAGGGACATTACCCTAGGTAAGGTAAGCTCTTTTTTACCTGGATGTGAATTAATGTGAACTTAAAGCTAACCTTAATGTTAACAATTGTATGTAGGTTACAGGCGACTCTGACAGGGTAACTGTTAAGTATGTGGAAACCTCACATTGGAAATTAAAAGTGCCAACCACAGTTTCTCAGCTCTCTTTTCCTAGCCCTGGTACTACTATTCTCTTTATGTGTAAACTGTACTGATTATTTTTTGCCTCTTTCTCCCTGTATTGCCATTTCTGAGTCATACCAATTGCTGTAGTGGTGGAATTTGTGAACTTTTGTTTTCTGGATTTGTTTTTAATTTTAGTGCATATTCTATTATTGCTGCTACAAGAGTAGCTTATTCCATTTTTTAAGACATCATGAGCTCAGATAGAGAATGATGAACACACATAATACCAGCCATAAATATCACGTTCAGAAGTCATCATGTTACTTAGAATACTGAAGTGTTTCTAATCACACCTATACATCTTAGGAATTTGTTTTCACTATGTGAGCCAAAAATAATCACTTCTTAATATACCTAAAATTGGAGTATAATAAAATGTTCAATTTGTAAACTTAAAGAATCTAAATATTCTGCATGTACATAATATAATTTCAAGCCAAAGAACAATAAAAATTTAAAACTAAGTTAGAAAAATGAACACATAGCATGCTGCCTAGTAGTGTGTTGCAATTAGCAAATAATGTAGAGGAATCAGTTTTTATTAAGAACTTTGCATTTATTAAGAACAAAAACATCTCTGCTATGTGGAGCTGCCCAGCCCTGACATGCAAACACAACCCAAAAATTGATGTCTGCACATCACTGCCCTGGAGAAGGTGAATAGAGCAAATCTTTTAAAGCTAATATGAAATTTCTAATAAAATTCTTCTTTACAGGCATTTCCCCCCTATAACCCCTAGGAGACTAGTCTCAGTCTGACCTGCCTAATAAGTTGTGTCTAATATATGTTACAAAAGGTCAGATAATCAGTGATTTGCAATATCACTTCCGATAACTGAATCTCAACCATAATAGTTATGCTTTTTAGGCAAAAAAGTATTCAGAGGCAATCCTAAATTCATTTCTCTCCAATTGCTGCTTTTCCTTCTGTTGCTGGAACAAAACCCAATGCCTTGTGAATAAAAAATATTTTACCACTGAGGTACAGCCTGAGGCCTCAGTTCTCTTCAGTATTTTAAGATTCTAGCATATTTTGGTCTCATGTAGAACCCTTACTAATTAATGATGGGTACTTTATTCCTCAATCCTGCCACCTCTCTGTATTTAATAAATTATCTTAAAGACTAATTCTGCGGTGGTTCTGAAAAGAAACTATTGCAATAAGGCAGGGTTTGTTGGTGAGAAAGAAGAAAAGCATGGCTTCCTACTCCTTCTACCCATGATGTTCTAGCATGGCTGTGGGAAGGAAGCAGGGTTAATAAGCAGATTAACTGGAGAGCTGACCAGAATATGTCTTAATTTTAACCAGTAAAATCTTGGGAGAAACTTCTCTGTGGATTTTCTTTGCATTCCAGCCTCTGAGTAAAGCGCATATTGACTGTTGTGGCTTGGATATTAAATGTCCTCCTCAAGACTCAGATGTGGCAGTCATGAACTTGGGATAGTAACACCATCCAGAGGTATTTGGATCCTGAGGTTTCTAACCAGGTTAATGGGTCATTAGAAGTGGGCTTCTACTAGGGGAAGTACCTCAGTGGAGGCACAGTTTTGAAGACATATTTTGTTCTCAGATCTTTGCTGGCTCCATATCTCCCAGTCATTATGAGAGACACACCTTTGTTGTACTACATGCAACTTGATTTGCCATTCTGCCTCAGTAGAAGCACACAGCAATGAGAACATCTATGTGAGCCTCCTTTAAGCTGATTCTCTTAGGTGCTCCGGCAGGACACAGGGCCAACTCATTTCACATCAAATACACCTCAAATTCAGGCACAGGGGAAATAAAGAAGATGCTCACATTGAATCAGCAGTGGCTTTTGTACAGTTTTGGAGAGGAATAAGTTCAGCTTATGGCATATGAAAAGAATGTGGTGGGTTTATGCCACATCTGGCTTTCTCATAAGTAAGATAAGATGCCTTTTAGGAATCCTAACTCTTGTTGGAAGGGGTTTTCCAGAGAGACATTTTCTAGAATCGAAATGTGAAAGGAGTTTTTATTTTATTTTATTTTTTAAATAGGAATGTCACCCAGTATTTCTTTTCTTTTTTTATTGGTTATTTTATTTATACATTTCAAATGTTATATCCCTTTTCAGTTTTCCCTTAACACACCCCTACCCCTTCCCCCTTCCCCAAGCTTCTAGGAGGGTGCTCCCCTACCCACCCAGTCTCTCCTCTCCTATGCTGAGGAATCTAACCTCCACAGGATCAAGGCTCTCCCCTCCCACTGATGCCATATAAGGCAATCTTCTGCTACATCTCCAGTTGGAGCCATGGGTCCCTCCATGTTTAATCTTTGGTTGGTGGTTTAGTCCCTGGGAGCTGGGGGGGGGGAGATTCTGGTTGGTTGATATTGTTGCTTTCCCTATGAAATTGCAAATCCCTTCAGCTCTTTTTTCTAGGTTCACAAGGCAGAGGAATAGACACAGAATAGAGTGCAGCAAAAAAAAGTGAAAAAAATAAATTAAGTAGCTTAAGAATGTGGTACGAATTTATAGAAGTAAAAAAAAAAAAGCAACTTGCCTTTATTTTTTCAATTGAGAATCATAAAAAACCACAGAGGGAAGAGTATAGATACAGAGGGAGTTAAAAGAAGAGTGAAAGATACTCCATTATAGGGTTATTGAAGGAGGAAAAAAAGGCTGCAGGCATGGGGATTATGAGAAGACACAGACGTTTTGATGGCATAATGAATTACTTATCTTCAAAATTCCTATTTGAGAATAAATAGTAGCATTTAGGAAGCCACCTAACTGTCTTAGGTTTCTTCTGGTGTTCAGATACTAAACAACCTCTCTCTCTCTCTCTCTCTCTCTCTCTCTCTCTCTGTGTGTGTGTGTGTGTGTGTCTATTTGTCACTCTGTCTGTCTCTGTCTCTCTCTCAAATTCTGTATCTTCAATACAACACATGTCCTACTTTTAAGGTACAATTGAGTAAGATAAGAAAGCTGAAGGGAACCAGAAACCATACCATTCTTTTCTCTGGCAGTGACCAGTAAATGCATAGGCTTCAGTAGATGGAAAAAAATTGTAGTAATTTTGCTATAATCATTGAGAATAGCCTTTCTCATTTGGTAGCACTGGTGGAGTAAGCTTATGGGCCAATAAAATTTCCCTTGATGTTTGTATCTTTATCCCTTTTAATGATTTGATAAGCAATTTGTTCTCTCTAGTGAAAGCTCCTTTGATAAAAATAGAGTGAATTCTGTGCTCTAAATGAAACCTTGATTTGGGATTGATGGTGCTAAGATTATCTGAGTCCTGCACAGCTAGAAAAAAAGTGAAAGCTGTGAATTCCTCTGTTTGTTTCACAAGATCTTGCTGTTGTATATTCTAAGAAAAATTGCTCTGCTTTCTTTCTCATGGCTCCCATACATGCTTAGATGACTCTCTCTCAGATGGGAGTCGTAGTTCTTCTTTCCCATCCACTGAAGCCTATGCATTTACTGGCCACTGCCAGAGGAAAAGACAGTATGGTTTCTGGTTCCCTCCAGCTTTCCTATCTTGCTCAAATCAACCTTAAAGGTAGGAATTGTGTTGTAATTAAAGCTCTGGAATTAAATAATAATAATAAAAACAGAGAAATGACTGTTTAGCATCTGAACACAAGAAGAAACCTTAGAAACCCTCAGACTTTACTTTTTTACATCATCTTTATCATACACAAATATAAGGGAAATTTCTAAGTTGCCAAATGTCACATTGAGTATCTTAGCTAGGGTTTCTATTGCTGTGAAGAGACACCATGACCATGGCAACTCATTTAATTGGTGCTGGTTTACAGTTTCAGAGGTTTAGTCCATTATTCTCATGGTGGGAAACATGGTGGCATGCATGCAGACATGGTGCTGGAGAAGTAATTAAAAGTTCTACATGTGGATCTCTAGGCAGCAGAAGGAGACAGTGTGACACCTTGGGTGTAGCTTGAGCATAGGAAACCTCAAAGCCTGCCCTCACAGTGACACACTTCCTCCAAGGTCACACTATTTCCAACAAGGCTATACCTCCTAACAGTGCCACTCTCTTTGGGACAAACATTCAAACACTTAAGTCCATGGGGTTCTTTACTATTCAAACTACCACAATGAGTTAAAATTGAATTATAATTAAGAATTTGGGCAGATCTGTTTTGGCCAAAATTTCAGGGTCACCTGTAGGCTGTATTGCTTTGAACCTCTGGTGAGGTTGACATTGTGGCAAACAGGTAGTGGAAGCTGCTGCTGAATTTCATAGCAGCTTGGAAGCAAAAGAGAAGCAGCTGAGGTTGCAATATCACCTCCTAGGGGACAACCCCAGAGACCTCACTTTCTTCCACTGTTTCCTACTTCTTCAAGGTTGTAGAGTCTCCCAAGAGCACCATTGGCTGGTATCCAAGTTGTTAGGACAAGGCTTTTGGGGAACATTTAAGATCTAAGCCACAACATGCAACTTATTCTAAGATAAAATTTATGCTGTGACCTTAAAAAGAAAATTCTTATTACATTGAATTGTTTTTGTTCCATCAGAAAACAGTTTGTTACTATAAAAGTCATTTCAAAACCAAGTGGAATTTTATTGCTTGAATTTTTGTCTTAAAGCAGCCTACCTATTTTTAAAATTCAGGTCTTTTAAAACAGAAAAATAATTCATTGAAAATTTAGACAACATAGGATAAATTTAAAATACTTATTTTTTTTAGTATTATTCTTTAATCTTTTTTAAGAAAAGGATAATGGTATGTTCATATATTAATATACATTTTCATTATGAACATTCTCTTCTAATAAAATCCTATATTTTTATTTTCAACCTAGAGTCATTTACCTTTATAATCTTACCCTAAAGCCCAGACATTTAAATTAGTTTTATCCATCATTTTGTCTTTATTTTATGAATAATTCTTAAAAGCAGCAACATGTGTTTATAGGACGTTGAGACTAAAGTATTTTGTTCATGGCTCTCTACATTTAAAATGAGGCAAACCTTTGCTTCTTTAGCAAAATTTTAAAAAAAAATGTTCTATTTTATCCATATACTTTTACTATGTAAGCCTTGGTGGAACATACATCAGCTTCCAGCCAAGCCAGGCCCACTGCTGCCATGTTCACCTTTGTAGCTAAGACCCCTAATGGATTCTACACTTTGCTGCTTCACTGTTATCACCTAAGGGTTCATCTGTCCTGTTTTTCTCTAGTGCCATCCACAACCCTCTGGACTTACATTCACAGCTTTGTATAGTCTCCTCCCCTCAGAGCAGAAATTCAGATTTGCTAGAGAGATGACAGAGACAGGATATATGTGAATCTGTTTGCATGGTGGTGTTCTCTGATATTGTAGCAGCTCTCTTTAGGGAAAAGACATTCTTAAGTTATGCGTGCTACCTGGAAGCACATAGCATGGTTGCTAATCCTTTTGCAAAGGAGCTGCCTATGAAGACATGGCCCTGGATCACATCAAATTCCTGCCTTATGTTCATCTACTTAGTGTGAAGTCACTGTTATAAAGCTATAGACAATTGATTCCCCACATAATTCTTGACTTTGTTCCCATGACCCAGCTATGAGAAATGTTGAGAATTGAATTTCTGGATTCAGATTCTCAAACACAGGAAGGTGTATCAGGCAGGAAGCTCACCTCCTAGCACTGTCTCAACAAATTCCCACAAAAAAGAGCAAAATTCATACTGTAACAATTCTAAATGACAAAAGCCCCAAGTTCAAGCTGTTGACAGAATCCGGCTCCTTCCAATGGCCCATTGGGATATATATCTCTTCCTTTTTCACTTTTTGGTGTTTCTTAACATACATCTCTACCTCTGTTTTCACGTTGTTTTTGTTTCAGTGTCTTCCTTGCTTTATTTGTTCCTTCTAATGCTATTTGTCTAATTTAGGCCCCACCTGATATAGCAGGGAATTTTCTCAATCCTGGTCTTCATTTTCCTTAAGTGTAATTTCCATCAGCACAAGTGAGCTCCTTACCCTAAACCTGAAAAATGTCTCAAAAATATAGAAGGAAGTTACTTTAGATACTCCCAGTAATGACAGGAAGACTCACAAAACCTTCTCTGAGTGGGAGAAAGCAATGGTAAACTCCATGTTAAATATAAAACTGAACTCTGAGAGTTTCTCCACTAGTCCTTTATTTAACTTCAAATCATGAAGTTTGTTTAGAGCTTTTCTGAACTCAGTGATGCTTGTGACAACATGGGCTGCTGATTTAATCCAGGTTCTGACGGGGCTCCAATAAGGAGCCTCCAAGCATTTCCTACTGAGGTTCTACTTGTTCAGAAGAATTGGACTCTTAAATAGAAATATTTTTAAATGAAAAATCACTTGGGTTGTAACTAAGTGTGAGACACAATGACCAGTGAGACTTGCAAGTACGTTCTACTGGTAAAATACTTGCTATCTAAGCCTGACAAATTTGAGTTTAATTCCAAGAGACTAATAAAAGTAGAGAGAGAAAAGCAACTCCATCGAGTTAGTCCCTGATTTCCACAATATGTACACTGTGCAAGTACATGTAACACACACACACATGCAGGCATACATGCACACATGCACCACCACCACTACCACCACCACCACCACCACCAATAATAAATACTCTTCCTCCTCCTACTACTACATTTTAAAAACATAATGGACACTATTTTGATTCAAACAGAATCACTTTCAGTATGTTGAAGACACATACGAGCAAGCTTTAGTTGATAACTATGTACTATAACATGTCTGTCTTTTGATCAGACTTTTTAATTATTTTGGCCTTATCTCTCTTCAGCTAGAGTCTGGGTATTATCTTCTACTTATTTAGCATATGCTTGAGGATAATATTGACTTTAGGAGATTAAATGCCAATCTCCATCCTTCCTACGATAGTTGATTTTCTGCTCTTTAAGTATTAAATTGGGAAATATTTGGTATTGTCACTCAACATGATGAGAAGTTCAATGGTATTGACCAAATTAACAATACAGCATGGACTCTTTACAAACACAGTGTTGAGACTTGCTACTCTGCTGGATTGTCCATACAGTAGGCAAAGAATTCACAGTGAAAGAAGAAATTTAGTCTCTGGCAACAAAAGACAAAAACTGCCTTAGGATCTGCCAAATGTTATAGAATCATATCAACCTTCAGCTTGAATGTATTTTTTGTCTGTATATCTCGAAGGCTGATTTAATACTAAATTCTGCTTTGAAGTAGAGAATCTAAAATACCATCTCGGTTTTATTTTGGATATGGATATAACACTGACCTCCATATATATGTTGTGTCAGTGGCCAAATGGTCTTTAATATTTATTTAATTTTAATAGTAGAAAAGATGAAAAATAGTGTATAAAGATATGTCTAGCCAGCCAGCTCCCCCGAAAAACCAGCACTGTTCATACTACATTCTTAAAGTAAGGATGTCCTTTTCATTCTGAGTTCACTTATATCAATATATTTATTCATCTGTTGATATGGTAGGTAGTTTTACTCCATATTCAATATTTTCTTTTTCTTAGTTCTCAGAATTCTTTAAAGTAATTGATAAAATAAAGACAGAAGAAGGTGTGGGGAATTCAGCAAATAAATATTTAATTTACTCAAACACAGTCTGCCCATGTATAGAAAGTTAATATTTGCATAAGAGAAGCACTTATGATGGAATTTAGAGGTTCATGGACAAAAAAATGAACCTGAGGAGGAGTCACCAATTTGAAAATTACATTCCTTGCACAACCAGGTGTCTGGAAAGTACTTGGCTAATACGTTGACTTAATAATTACAAATACCCTAATATATATTTCTGCCATCTTTTTGGTCTGCCTTTAAACCCCAGCTCCATGCTTCCTATCCCCATCCCTAGGAGAATTAGGGCAATGATAAAGTCTTCTAGTCTGCATTCTAAACCTTCTCCTATGGACTGTCCTAAAGACTTAGATCTACACCCCAATGTCTATACACATCACTTTTCTTACATGTCAGGATACTGATAGAAGATGGAAAATCTACCAATGACAGACCCCACTTCCTAGTAAAGTATTGACCCATGTACTTTTTTGAGCATCTGTAGCTAAAGAATTCTTGTCACCCAATCAGCCTGACAGTAGCAGCTGTTTACATAGTGCTCACAGTTTTTTAGATTTGTAGATCACTGCCTCTGCTTAGTATCACTAGAGATTCATTCTATACATGAAGCCTAATTCAAAATATGAAGTAAAGTTTCTATGGAATTCTTTCATGCCATCCTAAAGTTGGAAAATTCTTAGCTAAACTCATTAGCTAGGTTCAATGTGGTTTTCTTGGTAGAAACAAATAGGTGTTAGCAAAACAGCCACAGATACGTTAACCTGGAGAGAGACTACATTTGTGTGTGCATAGGACACACTGGTGAGATAGATTCAAGAACCAACATCTGGAATCAAGGCATACCCTGGGAAATGGGGTTAAGGAAGAAAAAGAAGAGTTTGTGTTTATATATGGCATCTTATGAATTACCTGGGAACTAAGCACATCTTCTGGAACTTCTTGCTGACGGATAACTTTAGAAGACCTTCTTAAAGTCCATTAGTATCCCACCAGTATCAGTTCTATTTTTAGATAAGTTTCTATTTTTAAAAGAGCTAGTCTTGAAAGATCCTAGTCTCCTGTGCTAAGCCTTTCACCCAATGTACCTCATCTTTTGTATGTTACTCATGTTCTTCTCTATTTATTGAATTTTAATGTTTTTTCTTCTGTTTTTGTCTGCTTTTTAACCCTAAGCATCTTCTAGGACTGATCTTAGATGTTTACTTCTGTGAAGACTTTCAATCTCTCCATCTAGGTATGAGCAAAATTCTTTCTATGATGTCATTATGTTTAAAGTACATTTTAACTCTCTACATATCAACTCTCTTAATTATATATTTTTTCTAATCAGATAAATGTTTTGCTGAAGTTTTAGAATATATCTATTCTAAAAGGTAAAACATTTCAGCTTAATTAAGACAAGGTCAATTTCACATAAGATTTATGACTCTTGGACTCAGTATCCATAATCTTTCCATTTAATGCAGCTCTTGTAGAAAAGCCAGGCTCTGTCCTCTAGCATAAGCCTGAGACAGTGTCAATGACTCATTAACATGCTATTCGGCTGCATCATCCCATTGACATCTGCTCTGTGCTCAATAGAAGAGTCAATTACTGTAATACTCTTGTTATTGAACACTGCACATGACCCTACTCAAAACAACAGCTTAAATTGGACCTCATCCTATAAGCCAGTTCTGTTCTCCACTGGTGGTGAGTCAGGGAACCTATCAGTAGCATTTTAGAGTTCATCATATGCTTCTGAAACTCATACAATATTGAAACATACTTTTATTACATGATTATTTTGCAGTGCCACAAGAGTCAGCAGGCTGGAGGTGTGGCAGAGTAGATACTGTTTAATGACATGGCTCAGTGTGTGGCATGGCATCTATATTTCTTCCCAATGGGGGAGCCACTAATGTCATAAACAGAAAATTAAAAATCAGCTCTTTCATAGAATAGTAAAGTTGCCTCCTGTTGTTATTTGTGTAGAAGACAGAGGCAGCTAGCAAATTGGTACACATATAAAACCAAGCTGCAAGGCACAGCAGGGCATGTGTACAGTACTCTAAAGAAGAGCAAACACCAGAGCATGTGTTGGAAATACATACCAAGATTTTTACCTCTAGTTTTATTTTACCTTTTGTACATTTTTGTGGAAGAAAAATAAAGCACAAAAATCATTTTTTTATTTGTAGTTATAAAAAATGGAATCCCCTGTTTTTCAAAAGTCTAAGCTCTCAAGAACTCAGCTGTAACATGCCATAGATGATCACAAGGAACGATGAAGATGTCCCATTTCACCTCTCCTCAGACTAGAGGGAGACTCTCTGGAATGACACGAGAAGAATAAGAGAGTGAACAACTCAGTTCATAATCTTTCAAGATATAGATATGTGTCTGTTTTTGCCCCTTGTTAGGATGTATTATAACACCAGTAAAGGTTATTAAAGAAAAAATTTTTGGTTAAAAATAAAATCTCTGGCCAGACAAAGACAAAATATTCCAGTTGGGATGGACCAAATATTGCCAACAGACAGGCCCTAGAAAATGGATTCACCTTAAACCCTTCTCATAAGATTGGGTAAATATCTTTTCCTTTAATGAAATACTATACTTCTTCCAATAATCCCTTCTACTCCAGTACAGTCCTATAAGAATCATCAGACTGTTGGCCCTGCCAGTCTTTCTAAGGTTGGTGTCAGAAAGACTTAACTTTCCCTTTTTCTTTTGTCTGTCTATTTCTTTCTGATTTGCACCAGAACTTAGAAATGTCCTTTTCCTGATACTTTGGACTTCCTGTGTTTCTTTAAGGTACAAAACTCCACCATGTATTGCATATCCACTCAAACAGAATGTTTTTATTTTCTCTTTCATCCATTCTCCTCATCTGGGCAGCTACTGGGAATATAGCTTGCTCATGTTGCATCTTGGACTTCCATTTTAGTTCATTCCTAAATCATTTTATTAATGAAACCCTGGAAAGGACCCTGATTTATCCTGTATCAACAGGAGATAGATTATTCTGAATACACTAAAGCCCAAATCATTGAGGACCTGCAGACATATTATCAACAGCTTACTTGGAGTAAGCAATCACATAGTAAACCGACTTATATAGAGACAAAAAGGCAAGAACTATGATAGCACCCATCTGTGGTGATGATGCAAGAGGTACTGTGACAAGATGGGATTGAGTTCATAGCATGTGTCTTGTATGTAATCAGTAGCATGGCTGGAACACAAAGATCAGTGCCTGGAACTTGTGGAGGAAGGAAGAATAGTAACAGGGACAGCTTGTGGCCACAGTTTAAGGGGAAAAAACAGGTGTCAGTGATTGTAGAGTGGACAAGTAATGTTTTAGACATTATTGTGTTATCTTCTTCTTACATGGTAAGACAAGATTGTCAACCAGTTCTAATATTTATTTGTCCAATTTACATGTTTAATTTCTAGAAAAAATGTGCCTTAAAATAGGTAAATATAATTAAAATAAAATATAACCTTCAACTTATACATTCTGGAAGAAGTTGAGGAGGAGGGTGACCCTGTAGGAGGACCAGCAGTCTCAATTAACCTGGACCCCCGAGATCTCTCAGACACTGGATCACCAACCAGGCAGCATACACCAGCTGATATGAGACCCCAAATACATATACAGCAGAGGACTGCCAGGTCTGGGATCAGTCAGAGAAGATGCACCTAACCCTCAAGAGATTGGAGGCCTCAGGGAGTTTAGAGGTCTGGTGGTATGGGGTTGGGATGGGGACATCTTTGTGGAGACAGGAAGGCAGGGAGGAGGTAAAAGATGTAGATTAGTTGGAGGGTAGACCAGGACAAGAATAAAATATGGAGGGTAAAAAAAAGAAAAGAAAAAACTAATGATAATTTAAAAAAATTTAAAAAAAACTTTAAGAAACCAAGATAAACTTTGCATATTTTGAAATTATAGTAAAATAGATATAAATTATCCTGTGACTCAAAATATAGACAGTATAGACAGAAGACTAAGAGAATACAGAATTATAGTAGAAGATTGACCTGAATTGTGCAGAATCCTGGACAATATATGTGTGTGTGTGTGTGTGTGTGTATATATATATATATATAATAAATTGGTTGGTATTTTCACATAAATTTGGTTTTTCCTAAAATGTCATTTTATCTTCATATCTGAGGTTAAGAAAAACATCAGATATTGTTAAAGATAAAAAGTTGCCCAAAGTGCCTTCTGTCTGTGTTGTGTTATTTAATCTAGAGAACTTGAAGGACAAAGTAAATTAGCGATACAAATATCTTTTTTCTATATCTGCTGAATATCTTACACCCATTTCAGAGGTCTTGGACTCAAATTGTTTAACTCTTATAATGCCTCCATTTTCCACTAGTATTTGGGTGGGTCTCCTGAGTCTTTGATATAAACAAGGTCCACTGAACAATGCCATTAACTTTCCATCTCTCTTCTCAATTTTGATACTAAATAAATACCCCCATATAGAAGTCTGGAGTATTGTATGTTGCAGAGAACATGCAACATTTCTTATAGAAATTAAGTCATTTTCAAGTGAGAAAGGACATAGATGAATAAAATATGTTTTTAAATGTCTTAATAGGAAATTACAAGAAACAAAATTATATGCTACACAGTTCATAGTCCATTTATTTAAATCACAAATGTATTTGTGTTATAATTGAATGGCCACTGTGTTCACCTAACGCAGGCTTTGCCACCTAGATGAGACAGAGGTAAACAATTTTGAATACATTTCAAATTTAGTTTCTAACAGCTATCTCTGGAGAAATCTTTTAAGAAATTGAGGTCAGTTAAAGGAAAATAGATCCTTAACATATGTTGTTATTGTTTCTTGGGTAAGCATACAGTTTCTAAATGGAATGAAAATTTTTAGGAAATGTTTGGTGTCAGAACTTGTGGACACCTTCTCAACTCTAGGATGGGTAAGTGGACTTGAGTTCAAAGGAGGAGAGAAAGCTTCAAGAGAGGAAGGCAGAGCTCTCATCATGTCGACTTGTCTTATCTAGTTGTTACTCCTGGGTCCCTATATACCACCCCTGTATTTACTGTTACAGGTCACCTTCAGTTTTCTTTTCTTTCACAAGAATTTTGGTTTCTGGTTAGTTTCTGGTAGATTTTGACAATACTCAGCAATTATTTTTTCACTTCAGTGCTATTACCTATTTCTTAAGAATAATGTTCAATTTGCTTTAGGCCAGATTCACTGAGGAAATAGCTGGAGCCTTTGATCAATTGGTGTGAGTTTACAGGTGAAGAGATACAATGAGGGTTGGGAATAGTAAAAAATTAACAACGTTAATTTGCTAACTGAAATAACAAGGGGGAAGAGAAGGAATGTGCCTCTTCAATGCTGACACAATTAAGGATGAATAAACAGTCCATTACAACACAGTTAAAGTTGTGCTGAGAGCTACAACCTAAGTGCCTGAAGTCTAGAGTCAACTCATCACCTTTTAGGGGTGTGACACTGTGGTAGACATAGACAGGATACATAAACTTTGTTTCAGTTTCCTTAATACAAAAATGAGTTATATGTACTAGCAAACATTAATGTGAGTGTTGTTGTCAGATCTTTTCTAATAAAAAGCTCTCATGTTTGCTTTGAATTCTCCCAGGCAAAGTTTCTATTTCAAAAGTAATATAGTTCACCTTTAATTATTTTTCCCTTCTTTTTACCATTTTCTTCCTTTTAACCAGCTAATCTAGTCTTTTTAAAGTAAGAAACCCTACAAGGGAGAACTCCTAGACTCTGAGTTAAAAGAAAGCTTAGGGAATTATTAGGGTGCCTAATGTGGTGACCTGTAATGCTCAGCATGACCTGATATGTTTTGAAGCTGATTTCTCATTAGTTATGGGGCCCATTGTTGAGTGTTTCTGTTAAAAGTCAGTGTGCTGGCTAGCTTTATATCAGCCTGACACAAACTATAGTCATCTGAGAGGAGAGAACTTCAATTGAGAAAATGCATAAAGATCGGTCTGCAGGAAAACCCATAGGGTATTTTCTTGATTAGTGATTGATGTGGTAGGCCCAGCCCATTGTAGTTGGGGTCATCCCTGGGCTAGTGATCCTAGGTTCTGTAAGAAATCAGGCTGATCAAGCCATGATTATTAAGTCATTGAGTAGTACTCCTCACTCCATAACCTCTGCATCAGATTCTGCTTTTAAATTCCTGACCTGCTTTAGTTCCTACTCTCACTGCTTTTATAATCAAATTGTTATATGGAACTATGAGAGAAATAAACTCTTTCCACCCAAAGTTGCTTTGGTCCCAGCCTTTCATTGTATCAATAATAACTCTAAGACAAATTAGTACCATGAGTGGAGTATGTCTGTGACAGACCTGACTATATAGCTCTGGGGAAGGTTGCAGAAAGACTTTGAAACTTTGGGACAGAAAAGTCATTGTGTTGCAGGATATTTTATCACACTGTGAATCCTTAGATTGTGTTATTTACTGAAAAAAGAACCTGCTTTTAGTTTTGGTGTGGACCAGCCTTAGAACACACCTTTAATACCAAACAATGAAGGTAACGTTAGTTTGTAGAAGGAAGCACACATGTTTGAAAGTGACATCTTATCGGGTGGCAAAGTGACAAATCAGAGAAAGATTTGACAGTAGATATACCCAACTCTCAAGAGAAGAGATAGGAAAAAGAGGCTACTTAAGAGAGAGCAGCTCAGAGAGGGAGTGAAAAAGGAGTTTTACTGGTACCATTGTACTGAGATAGGTTGCAGAGAAAGAGAGAACAAGCTAGACATAGGTGAAGACAGAATGAGGCAGAGAATGAAGAGCTAGAAGATTAGAACACAATGTCAAAGCTAGTAAGAGGCCAAGCAGAGCAATTCAGGAGATGCCAAGAGAGAGAAGCCAGATTGAATTAGTCAGCTTGGAGAAGAGTTTGAGACAGAGCAAGTGAGTTGAGCCAGCCGGCAAGAGATCAGAAAGAATTAGAAAGTATGAGCTTGTTCCAAATTCTAAAACTTACACACAGATTACATCACACCATTAGTTGTGATCCTTGGCACAGGTGCATGTCAGTGAGCATAAAGTCATGCCCCTCATTTCCTAATTCTCCTACAGTCAGAATAAGCTCTCCATTCTAGGTCATAATACTTCATATCATGCAATTCTTAAAAATACTTTGCCTAAAATCATTTAAAGATTATACTAACTACTCACAAGTGCAGAGTGAAGTTAATGTCCTTATTCCTGACTCTTGAAGAAAGTTAAAGTTCAAAGATTATAAGTAAACTTTCTAAGGATGAGAGCAACAATTAAAACTCCATCTGACGATTTCTTTTCTGGAATTTCCACAACTTCCTGTCTTCATCTGCTCTTTAATGCAGCTTGCACTGAGACAGTAACAAATAGTTCTCTACTGGGAAACAAAGATATGGGAGGAATTTATACAAATTAACTGCCTCTTTTCACTCATTTTACAGTGAGGACAAGTTAGTGTATGCTGAAGTCATATTAGGTCTGACTCCAGCTAATGGCTTCTATACTATATTCTGGTGGTATATGTACCATTTATTTCTATTTTATTTATTATTTTTAGAAATACATTTTTTGTTACTTTTTATTCTTTTTCTGCTTATTCTTTTTTTTAAAAAAATGGATATTTTCTTTATTTACATTTCAAATGTTTTCCCCTTTCCAGTTCTTCCCTTCTGAAAATCCCTATCCTATCCCCCTTCCTCCTGCCTCTATGAGGGTGCTCCCCTACCCACCCACCCACTCCCACCTTGCCTTCCTGTCCACCCTGGCATTCACCTACACTGGAGCATCGAACCCCCACAGGACCAAGGGCTGCTCCTCCCAATGATGTCCAACAAAGCCATCCTCTGCCACATATGTGGCCAGAGCCATGGGTCCTTGTGTATTTTTTGGTTGGTGGTCCAGTTCCCGGGAGTTCTGCTTTGTCTAGCCAGTTAACACTATTGTTCCCTCCATGGGGCTGCAAACCCCCTCAGCTTCTTTAGTCCCTTCTCTAACTCTTCCATCTGGGTTAGGGTTCAGTCCAATGGTTGGTTGCTAGCATTTGGGGCTGTTATTTGTCAGGCTCTGACAGAGCCTCTCAAGAGACAGCAGTATCAGGCTTTTGTCAGCAAGCACTTCCCTGCATCCACAATAGCATCCTGGTTTGGTGACTGTATATGGGATGGATCTGGATGTATATGGGCTGTATATGGGTCTCTGGATGGCCTTTCCTTCAGTCTCTGCTCCACACTTTGATTCCATATTTCCTCACGTGAATATTTTGTTTACCCTTCTAAGAAGCACTAAAGCATCCACATTTTGGTCTTCCTTCTTCTTGGGCTTCATATGGTCTGTGCATTGAATTTTGGATATTCTGAGCTTTTGGGATAATATCCACTTATCAGTGAATACAAACCATGTGTGTTCTTTTATGACTGAGTTACCTCACTCAGAATGATATTTTCAAGTTCCATCCATTTGCCTGAAATTTTCATGAAGTCATTGTTTTTAATAGCTGAGTAGTATTCCATTGTGTAAATGTACCACATTTTCTGTATCCATTCCTCTGTTGAGGGACATCTGGGTTGTTTCCAGCTTCTGGTTATTATATATATATATTGTCCTCTAACATCCATATACATGTAGAAAAGATAAAATTGGAGATATCTAAAAAAAAGTTAATGGAAATTAAAGTAGGAAGAGCATATTTGAACAACAAGAAGACTCCAGGAATAAGGTATTAACAGGGGTACATAAAATCAAACTACATCTAAAGCATTAGGAAACACCATAGAGAAACTTCATTTCTCAAACTTAGGACAGGCTTTAAAAGACTCTTACTAGATTAATCTATGCATAGTTTCATTCCATTGATGTCCACAGGTTTTAAGAAGCTACCAAAAGAAATGAAGACAATGGGAAACAGACAGAAGAGAACAGCATGCTCTTTGAGTAGGTAAGGATCAGTAATGTGTTAGATGCAAGGAACTGAGCTTAAGAGTTAAACATAGAAAGGTTTAAATTTGGCTGAATTTTAATTTGTGTATGCAAGTCTTACTTGACAATAAATCTTGTCTCTGGCTTTCATTTTCACAAGTAATGTAGAGTTTGACAGAGATACCAGGTAAAGGAGATTATGGCCAACTATAAATTAAGAATTCCTTAAAAATAACAAATAAATATGAGAATTTTACTGCCAAATTATGTTGAGAAAAGCAGCAGATGTCACTTATTAGATTAGTTCTTAAATGTAGTCACTGTGACAATTGTGCACTTCAACAAAATTAAATTTAAAATGAAACAGTGAACATGCTGGTTTGTCAAAAAAAAAAAAAGAAGAAGAAAGAAAGAAAAGAAAAGAAAAGAAAAATAAAAGAAAAAAGGGGGTGACTTTAAAACATTATAGGCCTAGATAAGATGGTATAGATGCTAGAAGCTTCCAGGACTAGGCCTAGATTAGCAGTAAGCCCTGGAGACAATTACATCAGGTGAATAAAAACTACTTTACACTGCTGAGTGTTCAAAGTTTTCTGAGCTGTTCTGTGGGAACTCAAGTATAATACTGTTCAGAGAAATGAAGAGGATTGAAACCTGTCATGTGAAGTTCCAGAGGGAACTTTGAGAGTTAAAAAGACTCTACTGGAACTGTTGAATATTTTGAATTAAGAATCTATGGTTCTGATTAGCTGGAGCTGAGAAAGTAGCAGTGATTAAGAAGAGACAGGCAATCACCAAAAAGAAATATTCTGGGAAATGTTTTCTGAGAGTCAGCACATAGAAGCTGTGTTCCAGAGGTTGCCACGGATGTACCTCAATGCTGGTAGCCGAACTTGATAGTTTGAGTTACCTAGGTGGCACTGGTTTTGAAGGCATGAAGGGTCATGGAGAGCAGCTGGGACATGGCACTGTAAGAAGCCAGGAGAGGCCATTGCTGATGGTGCAGACTCAGTACCAGTTGAAGCCCTAGGATTAAAAGGATTCTGCAGAGTGGAGGATTGGCACCTTGAAGAGCCCAGGAGAATCTATTGATAAAAGTGCAGCCCAGCTGCAGTAGGAAGCCCTGGAATTTTGGAGATGCCAATCATGGAATGACCACCAAGTATCAATGGAATAAGAGGCAGAAATTTCAGGAAAACTCCACAGTCAATAGTAAGGCTGAGAAATTCCTTCTTCATTGGTCCCTGAGACACCATTATCAGTTACAGCACAAGAGATCATGTGCCAAAGAAACTGTGGCACACATCTAGAGATTTAAAAGCATACAAGTTCAAATTTTGTTAAACAAAGAAAAAAAATGTCCTTATTAGTGTTGAATATATGATACAAGAAAATCCTTGGGGAAATGACATCCATTGCGGTTAAAGGATTATTAGAGAGAAAGTGCTGTCTTCATTTGTGTTTTAAAATGCTGTCATATACACTGTACTGATTAAACACTTGCCATAAGTCGACAAGACAGGAAAAACTACAAACATCAAGCTGTTAGCACATCTTTTGCCATAGAGGAGAGGAAGCTTATAATTTCAGTAACATCAAAGAGCTTTTGGTAAAGATTGCCAACCAGGAGGCCAGACCCAAAATTACTACTGAAGAAAGATCTTTGCATCTCTGGTGTAGAACCTTCAAATCCACTACAGGTGAAATCTGTGATATTTCCAAGCATATTTTCATTTTTTGAAGGATTCTTCTTTCATATATGTTTTCAATGAAAAAAATCCTGCATTACTGAGGCAGATACTCTTTTAAAATTGTTTTATTTATTTACATTCAAAATATTGTCCTCCTTCCTGGTTCCCCTTCCAAGAATTGTTATCCCCGTTTACCCTCTTCTTAGCCTCTGAGAGGATGCTCTCCCAAAGCCTCCCCAACCCCCAACCCTACTTCTACCTCCTTACTCCCACATCCCCCTTCCTGGGGCATTAAGACAGGATTAGGCACATCCTCTCCCACAGAAGCCAGACAGGCAGTCCTTTGCTACTTATGTGCTAGGGGCCACAGACCAGCCCATGTATGCTCTTTGCTTGGTGGCTTAGTCGCTGGGAACAGCCAAGGGTCTGGGTTAGTTGATGCTGTTGGTCTTCCCATGGGCTTGCCATCCCCTTCAGCTCCTTTAGTTCTTCTCCTAACTCTTCCATAGGGGTCCTAAATCTCAGTCCAATGGTTAGCTGTAAGTATCTACATCTGTCTCAGTCAGCTGCTGTTATAGCATCTCAGATGCTGTTATAGCCTTTCAGAGGACAGCCATGCTAGGCTCCTGTCTGCAAGCACAGCATGGCATCAGTAATACTGTCAGGGTTTGGTGCCTGCCAATGGGATAGACTACAAGTTGGGCTGGTCACTGGACAGCCTTTCTTTTGCTCTCTGCTCCATTTTCTCCCCTGTATTTCTTTTAGACAGGAACAATTCTGGGTCAAAAATTTTGAAGGTAAGTTGGTGAACCAATCCCTCCACAGAGGCCCTGTATCCACTGGAGGTGGTTTCTTCAGGTTCCATCTCCCCTCTGTTGGGCATTTTGGTTAAGGTCATCCCTATTGACTCGTGGGAACCACTTACATCCCAGGTCTATGGAACTTTCTAGAGGTTCCCCACTCTTCACCTCCTGCAGCTCCTTATTTTAATTCATTCCCCTGACCCTTTGGGCTTCTCTCCTGTCTCTTTCCTTACCTGATCCTGCCTACCTTTTTCCTCCCCATTCCCTCTCCCACTCAGGTCCCTCCCTCTACCTCCTGTGATTATTTTGTTTCTCCTTCTAAGTGGGATTGAATCTTTCTTACTTGGGCCTTCCTTCTTGCTAAACTTCTTGTGGTCTGTGGGTTGTATCATGGGTATTCTGTACTTTTAGTCTAGTATCCACTTATTGGTGAATATATACCATGTATGTACTTTTGGGTCTGGGTTACCTCACTCAGGATGATATTTACTAGTTCCATCCATTTGTCTTCAAAATTCATGATGTCCTCCTTTTTAATAGCTGAATAAATATTCCATTGTGTAAATGAATCACATTTTCTGTATCCATTCTTCAGTTGAGGGACATTTGGGGTGTTTCCAGCTTGTGTCTATTATGAATAAGGCTGCTATGAACATAGTGGAGCACGTGTCCTTGTGGTATGGCAGAGCATCTTTGGGGTACATGCCCAGGAGCATTATAGCTGGGTCTTCAAGTAGAACTATTTTCAATTTTCTGAGGAACTGCCAGATCAATTTCCAGAGTGGTTGTACCAGTTTTCAATGCCATCAGCAATGGAGAAATATTTCTTTTTCTCCATATGCTTGCCAGCATTTCCTGTCACTTGAGTTTTTGATTTTAGCCATTCTGATTAGTGTAAGGTAGAATCTCAGAGTTATTTTGATTTGCATTTCTCTGATGACTAAGGACTTTGAATATATATTTAAGTGCTTCTTGGACATTCTAAATCCCTTTGTTGAGAATTCTCTGTTTAGCTCTGTACTGCATTTTTAAATTGGGTTATTTGGTTTGTTTGGTTGGTTGGTTTTGAGTCTAACTTCTTAAGTTCTTTATATATTTTGGACATTAGCTCTCTTTTTGGACATAGGTTTAGTGAAGATCTTTTCACAATCTGTAGGTTGCCCTTTTGTCCTATTGGCAGCATCCTGGAGGCAGATACATATAATAAAGGCATTTCTTGAACATTTTCTCTTTAGAAAAATTTTAATTCTTTGTGAGTACTCTGTCTTAGTTTGGGATTCATTGCTGTGAAAAGATACCATGATCAAGGCAACTCTTTTGCAAAGAAGAATAATTTAATCCGGTCTAGTTTATAGTTTCAGATGTTTAGTCTATTAGCATCATGGCAGGAAGCATGGTGGCATCCAGGCAGATGTGGTGCTGGAAAAGAAACTGACAATTCTGCATATTGATCCAACTGTAGCCAGAAGAGACTAGGGAAAAGCATTTGGAGTCCTCAAAACCCATCTCACAGTGATGCACTTCCTCCAACAGGGACACACCTAATCCAAAAGGCCACACCTCCTAATAGTAGCACTTCCCATGTGCAAAACATTCAAATCCACACGCACCCCTAGCTTACTTTGTATGATAACCTACAGGGGGTTCCATTTCCATTCTGTTTAATTTCTTCACTTCCATCTTCCAAGGTGACTAAGGGTCTCACTGGATGATAATCAGAAGATAGAAATTATCTTTTGCTTCCAACAATCCAAACTCACATGCATGGAATGGTCATAGGGAAGTTATAGGCTTTCCTATACAAAAGTGATCAGAAGACAATGAAAGCAGTTAGTAGTATTTTCCAAAAGTGATTTTGGAGTCCAGGTGGATAGCATGCAAATAGAGTCCTTCAACTCAACCTCTGGGCCTGAAAGTAAACCTTTGTGGCTCTTTGCTCTGCCCTCTGGCCATCTTGTTGTACTCTCAGGGTTGCAGAGTTTTCCTGTCAATCATGATAATTTACAGCTTTTATAGCTAAGAACATTTGTGTGCTTCCAAAATAATTTTAGGGTTCAAGAACTTCTGTAGTTTTGCAGTCTTTTGAGCCTTGCCTATAATGGAACTGTTTCTACTGACCTAATTTTAAGGAGCTTCTGTGGATGTTATGGGGGATTCATTCTGTTAGACAAAAGCCATATCCACAGATTTCTCAAAAAATAACTTTTCAACCCTGGTTCTGATTGGCAGTTTTGAGACAGCCCTTGAAAGCTTCCTAGAAGTGATTTGATTGAGAGGATCTGATGAACACATCCCTTAATCTCCCGTCAATGAATATTCTGACCTTGTGATCTTTCCAGGTTACTTCACAGGACAGTAGAGTCAGATCACAAGTCTTTCCCCTAGCATAAGAGTATGAAGCATACCTCCAGAAATCTCTTCTAACCTTCCATTTCTCTCTCCTGATTCTCATTTATACCTCATATTGCATTTTATTATAAGTAGCAAAAACAATGAAATTAAATTTTGACTCTTAACTTCATTTTGCTTGAATATTTCTTTATATCTACATTCATAGTATCCATATTTATCAGTTACATAAGTTCTGTTTTCACACACACACACACACACACACACACACACACACACACACACAAACAACTGTAGGCACAGTTTCCACTATCCCACACAAAGCATCCAGCATCCAGCTCTCTTGCTCTACTTTGCAACAGTGTCAATGGCATTTTCAGTATTCACACTTCCACTAAAAGTGTTTGAGGAACATAAGCTTTTCCTAGTATAGTACTCATCATTCTTCTCCAAAAACTAACTTACTCCTGCTCAGTTCCCAGGTCAGTCCTCATTTTTAGTTATTTATGACAGTCATGTTCCATTCCTAGGCACTGGGATTTGTTAGCTTTTTATTACAGTATAACACACTGCCATAATTTAACAGTTTGAAACAAGACTCATCTACCCACTAATTTTTATAACTCTTTATAAATCTGGGAATGGCACAGTAAGATTCTATACTCAAGGCACACAGGCTAATGTTCAATTGTCTGCTGGGACTGAGGTACACTGGCTATTGGAATAAGTTGATTCCTAGGGATTGTGGAGCTACGGCCGCCCTTCCTTGGTGGTTATCACCTGGGTAACATTCTGAATTCTTGCTAGTCTCACCATTCTATTGGCAGTTTATGAAATGAGTGCTGCTGACTCTCACTCTATCCAGATACACTCATCTCTTGGATACTTGGTACCAACTGAGAAAAAAAACAAACAAAAAACTTAGTGTTTAAAGGCTCATCTGATGATCTCTTTATTAAAGACAACTACCTGTGAACCTAATGACAGCATAAATCAGTCATCATTGTCCCTAGAGTTAGACAGTGTATGCTCATTGGATTGTGAGAAATCTTAGGGGACAACTTAAAATTCCACAAACCATGATAATAGTATTATGATATGTACAATGATTGATTATTAAAGCTTGTGTAAACTGAATGAGATTCTTTTTGTTTCCACAAGAATAACGAGACAATAATGGCTACAAAGTCACCAGAATTATTGTATCCTAAGTTTTAATATTTTAACTATTTTGTTGTAAATCCCAGTGAAATCCTTATTGAGATAACAAAATTCTGTATCCCAAATATGGCTGAAATTCAAGTTTCATAGGTAATGATTTGTAAAGGAAATTTCATTTAAGCACAAGAAATTCAGTTTTACTCAGAGATCAGTCATATCTCATTAAAAAATTGTGTTTATAGAAATGTTTATGGAAATGAAAACAAGAATGCATATACACATTTTATATTAATGAATACAAATGAAATGTACTAATGGTAAAAACAGCCTGTGTTTTTAACTGCAGATGAGTGAAACTTGTAGACCTCAGTGAAGTGCTTTTCAGTGTTGGCTGCCACAAAGCACCCAGAGATATCAACACAAAACAAAACAAAGCAAAACAAAACATCATCCAAAATGCTTCTGTGTCCCAATTCTAACATTTGTCATTCAGTGAATGGCTATAGTTCAGTCATGGCTATAATTAATCTTGTAGCTGACATGGGCCAAGGTGTTCAGGGAGCTGTGGTCTAAAGTGAGTGAGAAAAGTTTTAAAAATCAAATGCTAGCAAGAAATTTGCTGTTAATTTTAATGTTAACCTTCAGATATAAATATTGAATTTGGGGCTAATTATAGAGGAAAATACCCAGATACTGAATAGTCAGGAGAGAAAACAACCAGTTAATACTCATACACCTCCAGAATTAGAACAGGAATAAAAAACAACACCCTCTCCCTTCAATGTCCCTTTCAGAGTTTAAAAGACTTCTTCCCAATAATCTTTGCTCTTGAATTTTAATGCTAAGGTCTAGTATTCTCTTTTTTTATGTTTTATATAAATGAAATAAAAAAGGTTTTATTATTGAGATTATCATTTCTTCTATCCCCCATTCCTTTTTCTTCCTTCCTTTTCTTTTCTTTATTTCACATTTTCTCTGTATTAGTCACTGTTCTACTTTTGGGTAGAGACACTATGAGCAAGAAACCTCTTATGAAAGAAAGTATTTAATTTGAGGCTTGCTTACAGTTTCAGAAGCTAAGTCCATTACCTTCATGAAGGAAGATGGTGGCATGTAGGAAGATGCTGGAGCAGTAGCTGAGAGCTGTATAGCTGATATCTGATATTTGATCAGCTGATAGCTCATATGTAAGTAGAAAGATAGCCTTAGGCCTGATGTTGGCTTCTGAAATCTCAAAACACATTTCTATTGACACAGTTCCATGAATAACTTCATACCCACTCCAACAAAGCCACATCTTCCAAAGCTTCTAATACTTTCAAATAGTGCCATTCTCTGGGTATGTTCAAATATACAAGCCCGTGTGGGCCATTTTTATTCAAACCATAACACCTTCCTTTCTCTTATCTGTTTTGCAGAAATTAAACTCAAAGATAGGACCTTTTGCATGCTTTGCAAGCAATCTACCATTGAGATGAGTATCCAGGATTTTTTTCCCTTCCTTTGGTTTGTGTGCATGTTTTCTTGAGTGTGGGTTTACTTGTTCATGCACAGACATTTCCATGGTGGGGCAGAAATTGGATGTCTTCCTTTACCATTTTTCAGGTTTTTTTCATTCTGTGCCTGAATTCACTGATTCTCACTAGTCTGTCTAGCTAACTAGCTTGCTGATGGGATCCTCTGTTCTTCTTTCCTAAGCTTAAAGGTTAGCCACCATAATTTACCCATTTTTATATGAGTTCTAGAGGTCTGTTCTCCAGTCCTCACCCTCGTGCTGGAAGAGCTTTATTCAATGAAATATCTCCACAGCCCAAAGCTTGGAAATTGTTTGACTCAACACATTGTCTGCATGTTTAACCCAGTGATTTTACATGACAGACATCTCTTTCTTTGCAAGATATATATTTCCTCAGATGTTTAAATATTACCATGTCCTTGTCTGTTGGTGAACATTTCAAAAATTTCCCAGTGAGGAAAAATTGTGAATAATGGCACTATAAGTATGTTGCCATCCAAGACTGTCTTTTGGTATATATCAATGTGTGGTTCCAGGTGAAGTTTCATATAGCAGAATGTTTATTTAATAATTCATGTACAAGTTTTCTCAGTTTTTCTCAACATTTGCTAATTCAATTGTCATTTTTTTTTTAATTTTCTTTTCATCTTAGCTATCCAGAGATCTGATGATGGCTTGCTACATATTGCAGCTTGTTTCTTTCTGTTGTCCTAATAATAACCAGATATCTTCTCTTACACACACACACACACACACACACACACACACACACACACACATTCATACACAGACACAATATGTGTATGTGCATGAGTGTGTCTTCAGTTCTTGGTTGGTAACTTCATATTCAGGGTACACCATCGAAACTAGAATTTTCTTCCTGGAGGTGCATCAGAAAAGATCTAGTCTTTTCCTCTTTTTCTGTCTTGTGCTGATGTTAAAGAAATTCCCTGATTTGCTATAATGTGGTCCTATGTCATAGAGTGGTTTTCTTCAAGACAGTCCTGCCCCATGTTCTGAAGGGAAGCATGCTACACCTAAAGGCAGGGAGGATTGGTGCAGAAAAAAAAAAATGCCTTGCTTAGGTTTCCCAGTCTATTAGCTATCATTTCTCTGAAGTACAGTTTGTTGATAAATTCACTTAAATATATGTTTTACTCCATATCAGCAAGAGTCAGAGAAACATGGACTGGATTCTTGTCTCTTTCAGGAAGTTTGGTAGTCAATAAAAGTATTAAATTACATTCTGAAAATATCATTTCAGGTGATGCAGATCAGTTTGAACTCTTTTGCTTAGAATAGCCAGAATATTTCAGACTGTATACTAAAATATCATTTTGAAAATATACAGAGGACAGCATCTGGTCAAATCTTTTGCCTATTTTTTCTGTTTATTTGACTGAGTTTTGCTTACTGATTTGTAGAAACTCTGTAACATGCCACAAATTGGCTTAGAGTATCCTAGCTTTTAGGTAGTGGTTTTAATCATTTTTTTTTGTTGTTGTTGTTGTTTTTGTTGGTTTTTGTTTTATTGTTTTTCATTTCTCAGAGAAATATTAATTTCAATACAACCAATGTTCTCTTGGGTAGGTATTACTTCTACTCAATATTCAGAAGCTATAATCATTTGTTTTTTATTTTTAGTTTTATTGAATGACTGGACTATTGTGTATATGGGGATTAAGTCAATTCTAAGCCATTGTTTTCTGTATACATATCCAGTTAACCTGGTGACATTTGTTGGAATTATTGTATAAAATATGTATAGTGATAATTTGAATTTTAGGTGATCTTAGCACATAGTGTGGACTTGCTTTTGATATGTGCTGATTATTTTAGCAGAAACAAATTGTGAATAACTGAAACACTAGAAAGGCTCATATATTTTTGTCGACTCTCATTCTTGAAGTATCAACTTAAAGTATTCCACTTTGGGCCTCCTCACTCTTCATTGACTCTAATCTCTAACTTTTGCTCTTCTCATTTTATTTTTTCCAGAAGTTGCACCCACTAACTTAGCTTCTCAGCAACCACTTTCAAATTAGGAAATAAATGATCTGAAAGTTGTTTGAAGTGTGAGCATCATTGGGATCTTAGTGTGCTAATTTTTAATTTCGTTTAATAAATTGCAGTACTTAGACACAAGTCTCATTTTAGTATTCTGTCTACAAGTTTTTGTCATTGCTAGGCAAAAGAGATCCTTCAAACTGGTCTGCATTACTTGAAACAAAACTTTCAGAATGAAATATAATGCTTGTATTGTCTACCAAACTTCCTGAAAGAGATAAAAACAAGGTCAATTCCTATTTTTCTGATTCCTACTGATGTAGAATAAAACATATATTTAACCTAATTACCCAACAGTATGTAGTGACTCCTCTATAGGTATTTAATACAGGTTACACAGAATCATTTGTTGATAGTCAGAGACATGTACATTCTAGGATGCAAGGCAGTCTGTGTAGATTTTCCTAATAACAATCTAGCTATTAATCCTGTCTTTTCTGGTGATGGCATTGGAGAGATCAGCTAGATTTGTGTGTGTGGTGACTGGTAGCTAATCCTAACATCTGCTATTGGTGTATAAATTGTATGTAAACACCTATGGCTTACAGACCAGCAAGAAAACAGAAAACCCCTTTTCCCACTTACTGCTTGATATAAGGCCTTTAGTCCTAGTTAAGAGGCATGAAGATTATTTTTGCAGGATATTCCCTGTCCAATTACATTAGGGCAACAGGAGTCCTGTAATTGGATAGGAAACAAGGAGGGGGAGCTAAGAGTTGCAGGGGAAGAGAGTGTCTTGGAGGAAACGAGGAGGAAAATGGCAGCTGACATGAACTGGTATAGCGCCACCAATGGTTATGGTATCATAAAGGTTATAAGTTTGGGATAAGTTGTCTAATCTAGGTGGGCAGCTTTTATCATTATCAATTGGCTCTAAAATTATTGTGTTGGCATCTTGTAAATTGTGTTTTTTATTGGTACATAAATCTGATTGATTAACTATATGCTTAAGAGTTTTAATTCTACCCGGTAATTGGGTGTTGAGATGGCTGACTGTGGGGCTGACAGTTATTGTGTAAGCCTGGCTGCAAAGATCTGCCAAGGGACTCAGCTCAGGAGTGTTGGCGGGTTGAGAGAGTGAGATCACCCGGAGGATATCTGCTGTGGCCCACCAGTTGCTGGCCTGAGCACAGAAAAGTGCTGGCACTCTCAATTTTAATACTTCCCGCAACAGATTATTCTTACAGATTCAGGAGAAAACACATGTCAGTTCTGCTTTGCAGCTCACTCAAGCAAAAAGAAAGACCAACTTGATTCCACAGCTTCTGTTCCCTCTAACTGTCTTTCTCCTGACATTCAATCTCAGTTGTGTTTAGGCAGTGGGGTAATACAAAGCTTAGGAAGGAATGAGAGTATGTCTTTATTTGTTGGTGTACCAAAAATAATTAAGAAGAAAGGGATATTATGAAAACAAGTAATTATTTTAACTGATATTTTCAAGAACTGGAGAAACAAATTTGGTGCATTTATTATTCTGTGACCACAGGTAGAATTTGAAGCATAATACATAAAAATTACAAGAGCTGTAAAAGTTCTGTCTGCATATTGTTTGAAGGTCTCTAAACACATGGTCACTATTGAGATTTGTAGGTCTAAGTGCATACTTGCAGAAGATGGATTTTTTAATGTTTTCCAGGAAAATATGATTCACATACACACTAATATTTAGGGTAGAAAGTCTGTCCACAAGCATTATGCACTTGAGCCTTCTTCAGTCACATCATTTAAAACAATCTTGATTTTGTTCTCCAATTTTTCAATGTGGAAACAGAGGCACAGAGAGGCAAATCATTGGGGCATAAGTACTTTCAAATGGAACTGAGTGTCCTGGTACTAAGGTAAATGTTTGTCTCACTATATCAACCTGATCCTTTAAGCAGAATCTGTGCCTAGAAAATCTGTTTTGTTCACATTGATTTTTAAGTTTCAAAGACCAAAGAGTTGGGCATTTGTTCTGTGAGCCATTGCTGAGATGTGTACCACAGTAACATCCAACACATACTTATATTTTTATTTTTATCAGATGACCCCATTTTGTGCAGGTATCACAAATCTTATTCTGAGGCTCTATGTTTAAAAGATAAGACATGAAAGAAGTATGTGGAGTAGGCATGGATAAGGGTCAGAAGGAGACTAAGAGTCTGCTTCTTGTAATAGCCTTTGATGGATGATTTGGCCACAGCAACCCAAAGGAGAAGTTTAACAAATCTGCTCCAGAGTTCCCCTCCACAAGGAATGAGGTAAAGAAGCTTTTCCTAGTGTGAATTACTAATGATTATGGAATCTGGGGTATCTTTGCTGGTGGGATTGGTACCTTTGAACAAACTAGTAAAGGCAACACAGATTACTCACTGTATCCTACAAATTTGAAGTTATTCATTATAAGACATTCACTATTTTATTCCCAATAACCAATAGAAAAATAAATAAACAGTCATATAAATAAGCCATGATTATCCTGGAAGCCTTGTTCATTTGAATGTAGAGTTACTTAATCCTTGTCATATAATTTCCTTAATATATTTAGACCCTATTTTATAAAACATTGTTATATGATTATTTAAAACAAGTAAAGAGAAAAGGCCATGGAGAGAATTTTCTAATATACATACCAAGATAATGCTGTGCCCCCTCTAACCCCCAGGGGACTTGGGTGAGAAGAAAGAGGACCAACTAATAAATCTGTTGTATCTATAAAAGTCCTAATTTTATGATAGACTGAAGAGCTGTGGTCACTAGTAACTGGCCTGCACATTCATTAGGCTACCTAACTTTTATCATAGCCAAGGCTATAAACATGGTAGAAAAGGCAAGGGTAATTAGATGTCTAAAGAGAAAGTGCAGCTTCAGAGTATGTGCTGTTAAATTGAGGATGATAGAGACAAGGGGACTGTGGACCCTGAGTGCTAAATTTAACCCATAAGCATTTAGGAGCAGAGAGATGTGGTGAATGTGATCCTGACAACAATGGCTGCCATATCCCATGTGTGTACTTGCAATGTTTGCAGGCTCTTATTAGTAGGCAGAGACATATCTCTCTCTCTCTTTTTTTTTAATTTTTATTTTAATTTTTATTTTTCTTACTTTATTTACATTTCAAATGTTTCCCCCTTTCCAGATCTCCCCTTTGGAAACTCCCCCTTCCCCTCCAACTATGGAGGTATTCTCCAACCCACCCACACTCGTCTTCCCTCGTTGGCATTCTCCTCTACTGGGGGATCTAACACTTTCAGGCCCAAGGGCCTCTCCTCCGCCTGATGGCCAACAAGACCCTCCTCTGCCCCACATGTGGCCAGCACTATGGGTCCCTCCATGTGTATTCTTTGGTTGGTGGATCAGTCTCAGGAGTATCTGGGGGTCAGGTCAGTTGATACTGTTGCTGTTTCCCCGGGGATGCAAACTCCCTCAGTTCCTTCAGTCTCTTCTCCAACTCCTCCATCTGGGAACTCACACTCAGCCCTACTGTTGCTGTGAAGTGACTCTTGGGTATTTCAAACTTTTGGGTTAATAACCACTTAACAGTGAGAACATACCATGTTCATTCTTTTGTGTCTGCGTTACTTTGCTCAGGATGATATTTTCAAGTTCCATCCATTTGTCTGCGAATTTCATGAAGTCATTGTTTTTAATAGCTGAGTAGTATTCCATTGTGCAAATGTGCCATATTTTCTGTATCCATTCTTCTGTGGAGGGATATCTGGGTTGTTTCCAGCTTCTGGCTATTATAAATATGGCTAGTATGAACATAGTGGAACATGTGTGCTTATTACATATTGGAGCATCTTCTGGGTATATGCCCAGGAGTGGAATAGCTGGGTCCTCAGGTGGTATTATGTTCATTTTTCTGAGGGTCCGCCAAACTGATTTCCAGAGAGATTGTATCAACTTGCATTCCCACCAGCAATGGAGGAGTGTTACTCTTTCTCCGTATCCTCGTCAACATCTGCTGTCCCCTGAGTTTTTGATCTTAGCCATTCTGACTGGTGTGAGGTGAAATCTCAGGGTTGATTTGATTTGCATTTCCCTGATGACTAAGGATGTTGAACATTTCTTCAGGTGCTTCTCGGCCTTTCCAGTTTCCTCAGTTGAGAATTCTCTGTTTACCTCTCTTTCCCATTTTTTGATAGGGTTATTTGGATCTCTGGAGTCTAGCTTCTTGAGTTCTTTGTATACATTGGATATTAGCCCTCTATTGGATGTAGGATTTGTAAAGATCTTTTCCCAATCTGTAGGTTGCCATTTTGTCCTATTTACAGTGTCCTTTGCCTTACAGAAGCTTTGTAATTTTATGAGGTCCCATCTGTCGATGTCTGATGAACACCAACAGCCATCGGTGTTCTGTTCAGGAACTTTTCCTCTGTGCCCATGTGTTCGAGATTTTTCCCCACTTTCTCTTCTATTAGATTCAGTGTATCTGGTTTTATGTGAGGGTCCTTGATCCACCTGGATGTGAGCTTTGTACAGAGAGATAGGAATGGATCAATTCCCAATCTTCTACATGTAGACCGCCAGTTGAACCAGCACCATTTGTTGAAGATGCTGCCTTTTCCCCACTGTATGGTTTTAGCTCCTTTGTCAAAGATCAAGTGACCATAAGTGTGTGGGTTCATTTCTGGGTCTTCAATTCTATTCCATTGATCTACTTGCCTGTTACTGTATCAATACCATGCAGTTTTCATCACTACTTTAGTACAGCTTTAAGTCAGGGAGGCTTATCCTCCAGAAGTCCTTTTATTGTTGAGAATAGTTTCTGCTATCCTGGGTTTTTTGTTATTCCACATGAATTTGAGTATTGCTCTTTCTAGGTCTATGAAGAATTGAGTTGGGATTTTAATGGGGATTGCATTGAATCTGTAGATTGCTTTCAGCAGGATGGCCATTTTAACTATATTATTCCTGCCGATCCATGAGCATGAGAGATCTTTCCATCTTCTGAGGTCTTCTTCGAGTTCGTTCTTCAGAGACTTGAAGTTCTTGTCATATAGATCTTTCACTTGTTTGGTTAGAGTCACACCAAGATATTTTATATTGTTTGTGACAATTGTGAAGGCTGTGATTTCCCTAATTTCTTTCTCAGCCTATTTATTCTTCGAGTATAAGAAGGCTACTGATTTGCTTTAGTTAATTTTGTATCCAGCCACTTTGCTTAAGGTGTTTATCAGCTGTAGCAGATCTCTGGTGGAGTTTTTCAGGTCACTTAAGTATACCATCATATCATCTGCAAGTAGTGATAGTCTAATTTCTTTCTTTCCAATTTGTATCCCGTTGACCTCCTTTTGTTGTCTACTTGCTCTAGCTAGAACTTCAAGTACTATATTGAATAGATAGGGAGAGGGAGGGCAGCCTTGCCTAGTCCCCGATTTTAGTGGGATTGCTTGTTTCTCTCCATTTAGTTTGATGTTGGCTACTAGTTTGCTATATATTGCTTTTACTATGTTTAGGTATGCTCCTTGAATTCCTGATCTTTCCAAGCCTTTTATCATGAAGGGATGTTCAACTTTGTCAAATGCTTTTTCAGCTTCTAAGGAAATGACCATGTGGTTTTTTTCTTTGAGTTTGTTTATGTAGTGGATTACATTGATGGATTTCCTGGTATTGAACCATCCCTGCATCCCTGGGATGAAGCCTACTTGATCATGGTGAATGATCGTTGTGATATGTTCTTGGATTCGGTTTGCACAAATTTTATTGAGTATTTTTGCATTGATATTCATAAGGGAAATTGGTCTGAAGTTTTCTTTTATTGTTGAGTCTTTGTGGGGCTTGGTATCGGTGTAACTGTGGCCTCATAGAATGAATTTGGTAGTGTTCTTTCCATTTCTATTTTGTGGAATAGCTTGAAGAGTATTGGTATTAGGTCTTCTTTGAAGGTCTGATAGAATTCTGCACTAAACCCATCTGGTCCTGCGTTTTCATTGCTCTGAATGCCTCCAAAAAGAAACAGGAGAAAGCATATACTAACAGCTTAACAGCACACCTGAAAGTTCTAGAGCAAAAAGAAGTTAACACACCCAAGAGGAATGGAAGGCAGGAAATAATCAAATTAAGGGCTGAAATCAACCAAGTGGGAAGTAAAAGAACTATACAAAGAATCAAGAAAACCAGGAGCTGGTTCTTTGAGAAAATCAACAATATAGATAAACCCTTAGCCAGAATAACCAGAGGGCACAGAGACAGTATGAAAATCAATAAAATTAGAGATGAAAAGGGAAATATAACAACAGACTCTGAAGAAATTAAAAAAAATAATCAAATCCCGCTACAATAACCTATATGCAACAAAATTGGAAAATCTGGAGGAAATGGACAAGTTTCTAGACAGATACCCATTACCAAAGTTAAGTCAGAATTAGATAAACCATCGAAACAGTCCCATAACCCCTAAAGAAATAGAAGCAGTCATTAAAATTCTCCCAACCAAAAAAAGCCATATATCTTAAGACAGAATTAGTTATAACGTAGGAGCCTGCACTTCAGAGTGGCTCTGATTTAAAGATTAAGTACAACTTTACAGTATGTTGGGCAACAGAAACTCTATTCTTTTTAGTATTTTGAAGTAATACAAAATCACCTGTCTAAGAATCATATTGTGATCTAGCCTTCATTTTCCTTAAATGTGAATTGATTATAGTCTTGCTTTTTCTATAATAATTTTTACTCAGTTGCCATTCTGCCCCATATAAAACATTTCATTAAAAGCACTTACATTCCAGCCATTTTAAATCCCAAATGAGTTCTTCCTTAGAACCATTTTCTTGAAAACCCTTCATCATGAAAGTAAAGTGGAAAAAGAAGCAAATGTGCAAGCAGAAAGAAGCACAACAGAAGAAAAATGAGGCAGAGGATCAAATAATTTAGTTTGTGTACTATGAAGGCTGAAGGAGCAGAAGTTAAGGGATGCTTATGGCCAGAATATTAATACAAGCTGCTGACTATCTGCTACTCTTGATAAAATGTCTCAGAGGACCAGGAACACCATCATCTTCTTGCTGAGACCACTGCCTTTCTTACAACCAAAACAGTCTTTCTGGCCCTCTTCCCTGGACCTATGGCACTTTGAATTAGTTCTGTTCTCACTTGTGGCCAAGTGTAACTTGCACACAATAAATTATTGTTTTTGATGTCTCAACTGAAAAACAAAATCCCCAAATGAACAATCTACAGAATATTCTCTTAAAAATCAAAAGAACAAAGAGGGATACATGGGAGCTTTTGGAGTGGGAAAAATGAAAAGAGAAATGATTTAATTACATTATTATTATTTCAAAAATAAAAGAAAAACTGGGAACAAAAAAAGAAAGCAAAATTCAGAGTTGTGGAGATCAGTTCCAATGCATTAATCAGTAAATTCTTATCATCCAAGGCTCAATGATCATTGAGCAGAAGAGGGGACAGTAAGATTGTAATGTCTAGTGTCTTCTAGTAATATCAGAAGCTACACCTGTAACACCTCTTTAACGTTACTGACTAAACCTGAGTCGAACAAAGACACAACAATTAGAAATACCAAAGTGGACAAGGCAAAGGCCTCCAGGCCTCAACCCTATACAAAGAACTAGTGATAACTATGGAATTCTGAAAGTAAGAAATATTATCTCCATCAGAGAGCACACCAATTGCTTATCAAATAACAAATGATAAGCCCAAAATATACATATGAATAACATTACTCAGGCAGAGCAGGTTGTATTTAGAATATACACATATGTGTATTATATATAAGTAACAAAAGCTAGTGAAAAAAAAAGGCTATGAATTTCAAAGAGTGCAGGGATGGGTTTCTGAGAAACTTTGGGGAGAGGAAATGGAAGGCAGAAATCAGGTACACTGTGTTATTTTTATAATTATAATTATATTATTATAATTATATACATATATGTAATTACATTATAATCTCAAAAATAAAAAATAAACGTTGATATGGATAAATAATCCATGACAGCATTATATCATTCCTACTGGGAGGTTTTTCTTCAGAGATAGGTGAGATTATCGGTTAACTATCTAACTATCACTGACTATCCTGAATTTACTTGATTTGAATAAAACCTTTTATTAATTTGCTCAAAGTTTTGTGGCTGGGTGGATGATATTTCCTGCATGCTTTCACTTCAGTGAATGTGTTAGGAGATAGGGAGCTGGTGGCTGGTTCTACAGGTAAGCAGAAGGCTGGGCTTCTCCTTGCTTGTCTTTTAAGGAATCCAGCCTCCATTCCTTAATAGGCAAAGCACTCAATGAGTCATGAACTTCCTGTGCTTAGTTTGACTCACTGATCCAGATAAGTTGCTTGGCCAGAATTAGTGTCAACTCATTCACAGAGGGCACAAAGTTGTCATATGCAGTTTATCTGTGAATGTCAATATATCACTCAGTTAAAGACAAAGTTACCATTTTCTGTGAATTTATATCAACCTGCTATTTTCTTCCTAGAGGAACACTCTGGGAAACTCACAGAAAGTCAATCTTAAGAAATGATGGCTATCTAAACAAGAAAGACATAAGCTGATGACTGTAGCCGAAGAAGCAACCCATGTCAAGTCTTCACCTTGCCATTGTTTTCTCTATCCTGTTGCTCTTCTCTCCTCACCCTTCACTTTCCATCCATCTGACACCTGCTATAAATAACTTTTCTCTATTATTTCTATGATATCAGCCAGTGATCAACAATGAAAGAGGAAAGATTTATGCTAGTTCTTATATTGATTGCTTGAGCTGTATAGCTTGGCAAGCCAAGCATTCACAGGCAGGCCTGGGGATGAATAGGCTGGAACTCTGGACTGAATTGAATCAGGCATCAGCTCTTCTTCAGGAAAGGGACTCTATTTTCAGACAGCTGATTGAATCAGGTCCCACTGAAATATCTAAGAAAATCGCCCAGTGTGTATTTTCCCATTCTTCCTAGAACTGTAATAGCAGCTATAACTGATTCTTTACATAAAACACCTGCTATGCAAATACTGACTTAGTTTCTGTTTTATCCAGTGAGACTCTAAGGGTAAAATACACAACAGCTATTTTAACAGTGTATGAATACCCACAGTTGAGTTCCCTTGGTGATAAATTATGTGTTGTTTTATATTATATTAGCTACAGCTCTTTTTGTACACACAGCCATCTATGTTCTCATGATTGTAATCTTCCCATGGGGTAGCTCTGACTTAGCTTTATTCTTATTGTCTCTGTTACTGGCCACTCCTATCAGCATCTATTTAGGTAAGAATGTTGAGATCAGTCTTGATTCCTAGTTCACTCTTTCACAACTGATCTCATATGTCAATAAACCCATCTGGTTTTTGATTAAGAATGTTTACAGTTCTCAGCAGCATCTGCTACATCATCCATGATCCTATTCACCTTTGCTTTACTTCCTTACTGGACTTTGTTAGCAGTCTTTGAAGATGTGAATAAAATCCAATAAAATTTCCTTAAAAGTGCTAATTATTATTTTTAGTACTTCTGATTTTTGGTTTTGGTTCCTAGGACATTTTCTTCTGGATGATATAAGGCTCATTCTGACAATCCCTTTGACATCATTATCTAGGTGCATGTAGGTATCTCTAATCTACATGCACCCTACAGAGGGATGTGTAGCTCACAGGTGAGATAACACATAATATGGAAAAATTATGGATCAGTTATTTTGCAGAATAGATTATTCCAGTGTTGATATTCAACTTTAAAAGAAAGTATACCCCCAGCTAGTAGTGGGTTTGCATATTGACATTCCCACACACTACGCTGGGGTTTTCTCTGGGTGGAGCTTGCAGGTCTTGTACATGCTGTTTTTACCTCTGAGTTCATATGTGCATCTGCCTTGTGGTGACTGCAAAACATTGGTTCTTTGACATTATCCAGAGAAGAAAAAATAGATTGTTTTTATATTTTTATTTTTACAATGAAGCTCCTGGTCACCTGACTACAGACTAAGCAGTTTGCAATACAGAGACTACCTGGGCAACACACACTAGATTTTATTGAGAAAAAAATATATATAAGAAGTGATCTCAACATTGGGAACAAAAGGATTGTGGCAGTGAATGGAAGATAAAGGGAGGACCTGAAGAGGTGAATATGTTCAAAATATGAGATTCTTAAATAATTAAAAAAAGAAAGTATACCCTTCAAAGCACTTGAAGTCTGTTCCATTTCCTGAGCTCCAGTAATTTCATCTTATTTGTTGCTATGTGAAGAATAAATAAGAGGGTGTAACAACAACAAAGACCTTCTGCTATCAACCAACTATTTGGCTTTGTGTTATATCACAGCTTGAACCTGTGATGCCTCCTAAGGTACATGTGTTAATTGCTTCATCATCAGTTTGGTGACAAATTTAAGAAGTATTTCTGGGAACATGCTTTGAAACAAATATAAGGGCCTTGAACTGACTTTTTTTTTTTTTAATTCCTGGTTACTATAGGATGAGTAGCTTCATAGTAACATACTCCCTCCTGATGCCTTATATTACCAGAGCTTCTAAATCAATGAACCAGATAATCAAACTGGGCCTAACCTTTCTTTGTTTAAACTGATTATCTCAGGAATGCTTTAGCCAACATAGAAAACTGATATAAAGATGTGTAGTTGTTGCTATGGCCTGAGATAAAAATTAACAGCCATTATGGTTGCCATGTAGGACTTTGGTAAGGATTGTACAAGAAGACTAGTATGGTGTAAGTGGAGATGAATGAGAGATTTTGGTAGTATTGAAGAATAAAATTGTAAAATTAATGCAGACATTAAATGTCATAGTTTGGGGATATATAAAAAAAAATAAACTTTGTTGGAAATTTACCATAAGCTACTCCATGATATTTCAGAAGAAAAATATGAACTCATTAGGTTCATGCCCTGAGATAAATTGCTAGACTAATTTTTCTGCTGAGGGATTTTTGAGATAGTCAGCACTTATAAAGTGGAATAGCTGTTATTCTGCTTTTATCTTAACTATCAGAAGACAAAGTGAATGTAAGAAGGATAGAAACATGTTGGAAAATTTCTTTTGATCAGAAAAAAAAATCTCTTTTAATGGTGTCTCCAAGGAGAATGCAATTGGTAAGGAGATTGACCTTTTAAAAATTAATCAAGTATTTGCACTATGACAATATGAAGATTCCTCAAGGGGAACTCAGAAATGGCAAGACAATATATACAACAGATTCAAATATATCAAAATATAGCCCTCCCTTTTGATAAGAAATCCCTAGAGAACACATTTGCACAGGATCACTTAAAGGGTTCTGTTCTCTGGGATTCACTTCCTCATGTTAGTAATAAAAGCACCCACAATCTATTGCAGCAATGACTCAAGAAGTCCAGGAATAGCTCAGGGCATCAGTATAGCTTGGCATTGCCAAAGTGATGCTGTTTTTGCAGGAATGAAGAATGCAAGAACTATAGGGTCTTGGAAGCTTCCATGTAGATATCAAAGGGAAGCCTGTGGTGACAGGCTGAACATGATATGTGGGACAGTGGACCATGCCAGGACACTTGGTAAGATAGAGTGGATCCGAGACCCTGAAACCCAGGTACGCACCTGAGACAGTAGGCACCTCTCTGTTTCCTGCCTAATTCCTGGCCTTAAACACGTGCCATAGTTCCCACTTTAGAAAATGTGACCTAGGCAGAGGAGGGTCTTGTTATCCATCAGGGGGAGAAGAGGCCCTTGGGCCTGAGGGTGTTAGATCCCCCAGTATAGGAGAATGCCAAGGAGGGAAGATGAGAGTGGGTGGGTGGGTGGGTTGGAGAATATCCCCATAGGGGGAGGGGGCGGGCGGAGGGAATGGGGAGGTTCCAAAGGGGAGATCTGGAAAGGGGAAAACATTTGAAATGTAAATAACATATGAAAAATAAAAATAAAAAATAAGAAAATATAAAAAGAAAATGTGACCTGTGGTCACTTAGCCTAAAACAGAGTTCTCCATGCTAATGAAGTACCTAGAGGCTCTGAGGCTTAGCCAATAAGCTTCCTTTCCAGGACATTTCTCTCTGGAAAAGGTATTTAATATTTAGTCCAACCTGAGAAGTTGGCATGCATCCATTTTTCACGATGAATTGTTGATAAACGGTAGGGATAAACATGGACTGTCTCTTTCATCAAAACAGAGACTCTGTGGGGAGCATGGAGAAGTCCTTCGACTACTAAGTCACAGTCTAAGTCTCCAAAAGGACTCTTTGCACCTCCAGACAACTGTAGCTAAGATAAGGACAATCACAGATGTTCTAAGCTGGAGCTCCCATTTCCCCAGACCCACCTTTTCACTGATGTCAGACTGTGCCCCTACTCACTCAACTTCTCATAACACAGCAGTGGTGCCTGGGTGTCCAGGAGTTTGGGAGCCCCCATCCTAGTCTCATCAAGGGCCCGTGGATCCCTACACTTTATTCCCCACTTCTCTGTGTGGTTTTCTAACGAGAACACCAGCTTCAGCTTCACACATCTTAGGCTGCGTTTTCCTACCCCCTGAGCAGTGCTCATCACTTCCCTGAAGCCCAGCTTCGTGGAGCAGGGTAAATGCAGTCACCCTCTTCCAAGTTTTCCCTCCCCAACAGCAGTGCCAAGCACCCCAGTGGCAGGGCAGAATGCAGACCCACAATGATATGTTCGTAGCCCCCATAAGAAACCCCTCAGTAGTGTTACTTGATTCCTTAGTTGAACTTGGAGTATCATTGAAGACTCCACAAAGTTATAGCTGCTAGTAGTGTAGAACGTCTACTAAGCAAGGCTACAGAGGGTGGGCAGACTGTTTAGGAAGTTATAAGAATTACCAGAGTACTATATCTAGGAAGGTACTAGCAGCAAGATTGCCTAAGAATTTTGGAGCCAACATTGTGCCATTTGTCTCAGGTAAGACATAGAGATAGGATTTAGTATTTGCCTTACTATGTTTCTCTTTTGCTTTGATTCCTGTTTTTCTCCTTCAGAAAAACATCCCATCTCTTTCATTGTATACTGGGACAAGCATGAAATCCCCCCCTTTGAAAACAAGGTTTGTCTTGCATCTTTGAGGAAACATTAATACTGGACTTTTCAGGAATATTGAAGACTTTGGAGAGTCTTGGCAGTGTACAGAATAGATGTTGCTTTTATGAGGTGAACATCAGTCTTTGGGAGCCAAGGTGGGATGCTCCCTAAAGGCTTTTTTTTTCTTTTTGCTAAAGATTGGTCCTTAGCTTGGCATAGTCTACTTGAAGGAAGTTATATAACTTATGTAACTAGGGCTATGTTCTAGAATGGTTATTGGGACCTTAGCTCCTCTTGCCTCTGTGTTTCCCAGCCTCCATGTGGTAAGCAGTAGTGCTCTATTAAACACAGCTGAACATAATTTGCTGGTTCATTCTCACCTAAAAAGTAATAGGATCAGCTGTGCACGGACTGAAACCTTTGAGATCATGAGCCAAGAAAAACCTTTATTTTTTGTACATCTTAGGCATTTTGTTATAGGAAAACGAAGTTACAATGTTATTATTTATGTGAAAATAATTTACAGTTGAAAAAAGTTTTAAATATAATTTATCACCTATTAAAGAAATTTTCTTGAGAAAATCTCTTGTGGTAGAGTCCATTTCCTTATTTAAAAGATGGGAATATTTGGCATATTTATTAATATGTAAAATTTTCTCTAAACTGTATAGCTTTAAGTAATAACCATGAATATGTACTATGTCTTATCCTTTTGTGAGTGATTGGTTTGGACAGAGTTCAACTGTGTCATTTCCCTCTTCTGTGAACTGTCAGCTGAGGTTACTTTGTGAGATTCCTTCGGGAGATGGAGCTAGTTGGAATCATTCTCTATGACTTAACTTCCTGCTCTGACACCTGTCTAAAGTGACTTTAGGCTTAGCTGGCTCCAGCAGATGGGCATGAAAGTCCCAGGTAAATGAACTTCACTGTAGATCCAGATCTTAAAGAGGGTTACTTAAGACAAAGGACTGTCAGATTGTCACTGCTATGGCCTGGAAACTGGCATAGCATTATTTCTTCTGTATTATTTTCACTGTAGCCATCACACAGATGACCTGTATGCAATGCAAGGACATAAAGATGCTAGGCCTTACTGTAGAGATGCCACAAATAAAGCTTTAATTTATTCACTTCATGGAATAATAATACTTTCAAAGTCTCTAATCAATGAAAAATATTTAATGTGCATGGTCAGATTTATTTGAAATAGTTGGAAGCAAGCATACTTGATGCTTTCCCAGTGACTGTAATTACTTAGAGGTTTTAAATATCTAACCAGGAATTAAAAACTCTGACAGATACCATGCAATATTAGTCATTTTCAGGGACTCCAAGAATACTTTCTTTCCTCAGGTTTTAATGACACATCAGTCATTAATTGAATGAGAACCCAGTCTAAGCTCTGGATTCTCATTCAATTAAAGAATGTTTTTCCATATCTTCTAGTGGATGAGATTCCCATTTTCATAAGGCATTTTCCTTCCAGATGGCTGTCTTTTGATATAAAGGGAGGATGAGAAATTAGGAGACATAAGGATACTGATTTGTCATTATGTGGTGATGCAATCTATATATGGTAGATACTTGGGTGTAGTTATTTATTTGCTTGGTATATCTTTGATATCAAATCCTTGGCAACACTGACAGTATGCATCTGATTTACCAAATTCCCTTAAACTTTTCCCTGATACTTGGGTCTAGTTATTTATTTGCTTGGTATATCTTTGATATCAAATCCTTGGCAACACTGACTGTATGCATCTGATTTACCAAATTCCCTTAAACTTTTCCCTCTAAGATATCTCCCTTTTTTATGCCAAGTCCTTTTTACTTCTTAATGGAGGAAATCATTGCAGTATTCCCAAGATAACTCACATAAATGTCCCTGTATAGAATGTCTCTGAGGGGTTCCTAGCTTTAGGCTTCTTTGGATTGTCTAGGCTATGCTGGTTCATTAATTACAAATCAGATTTAGTCTTTATAGCTAATTAGTGTGATCTGATTCATTCTATCCCACGAATTTCAAGAGGTGCCTATCAAAACAAGCTCTCCAAATTTCCCAAGCTTCTCTTCCTACCGTAAAAACAAAGGACACCTCTCCCATCTCTTTTTATAATTTTTGTTTTACAGAGTTAAGAAATAGGGACAGAGTTACCATTTCTTCCAAATACTACATTCGCCAGCTACTTACCTATGTATTTGTTTTATTATCTTGAATGATAAGTAATGCATTTTATTGCTGATTTTAGATTTTAATTCATACTCCATCATAAACTAGATATCTGTGCTTCTTGAAAATCTATATATTGAAATCTTAACCATCAATGCAGTATGTCTAAGAGGAAAATTCTTTTAGATATAATTAGATAATGAGGCCAAGAGCCCAAAAATGGTCTTAGTACTCTTAAAAGGAGTCCATACCAAGCTCTCTGCCCTTTACTGTATGTGTTATGCTTGTAGTCAGAATACAACAAACCTTTTGAAGTGTGTAACCCAGAAAAGTGTCCTCACTCAGTAATGGATGTGCAGAATTTCAATCTTACAGAATTCTAAGAGTTAAACAAGTAGTCTATAAACCAGCCAGTCTGTGATATTCTCTTATAGTATAAACTTACAACTTTTCCCTTCTATGTGCAGATGCTTTGACTTTAAAAAAACAAAACAAAACAAAACAAAACATAGTGTTAACATTTGGGTGTCCATTCTGGAATCCCAGAATCTATAGCTGAGAAAGGTAAATGCAGGATGGCCACACTGTGGAGAGACAAACCAAAGGGAAAGCTCCATGGAAAATTCTAGATGTCAGTTTCATGCTTTGTATTTGTTTCTCATGGGGCCAAACATATAGATTAATTAACCTTCAAACAATTTGGGCCTACATCCTTGTCCTTGGAGGCAAATGAAACCATGGATAGTATACCTGATTCCTTTGCCTATGGCATTTGTCAACAAAATAGGCACTTCTCTTTAATTTGTTATTAACATATGGGATTTCACAATGTAGGCCAGTGTGGCTTCTAACATGTGATTCTCCTGACTCAGCATCCAGAGCATTAGACTTATTAGCATACATTGCTATATCCAATACAAATACTGTTTGAAGCTTCAAGGTTTTTGGATAAGATTTACTCAATAGTAATTGAAACCTATTATAACTTCTAATCCCATCCTAGCTTTAGGAAAGTGACTCACATGAATGTAGCATTATATAAAAGACTCAGGACATAATGGACACTTAAGGTAGTTATAGTATTCATAGTTATGCTAGTACAAATAAAATTTCCTTTTCCTTCTGAGTATGGTAAGAGATAGTCTGTGCAATTCTACACTTTGCAAACATTTGACTAGCACACGGTACAATCTATGATATGTCATCTGCTCCATGACCAAGATGAAGTCTCACTGTACTGTCTGAGATGCAGATAATGGTGCCTGATAGGAAAAATGCAAGACTAGATACAAAATAAATGTAGGAAAACCTCATTATATACAAACCCAAATGCCAAAATTAAACACTTGAACATCATCTGTTCCCATCCACCACTGTCACTCACACTGCCTGTGAAAAATGGAAAGTTCATAAGGAGTCGTGTGGAGACCAGTGTAGTCCTTGGTGAGATTTCCTTATTTTCAGACACAGTGATAGAACTCCTGGGAACCCAGGGGACTCAACCATGGTCATCTTGAGTCATGATTGTCTTTGCTCCTACTGAATTGCAAGTACATGTAAAACTTGCAAATCCTAAACATACTGGGACAAACTAGTTCAAAAATATCTGTTTTAATAAAATGAAGAATGTTGTCATTTTGAGGATTCCAATTTGTATATAGTGAAGCTTGAATCACAATGATACTTTCTGTATTTCATTGAATACCTACCTATGCACGTGTTTGCTCAACCCAATTTATAATCCAGAAAGCACTCAATACCATGCTCCCATCATTTATTGTTCCTGTATCTTCAGTCTTAATTGGGGTTCTATTGCCATGACCATGGCAACTTTTATAAAGGAAAACATTTTTAATTGGGCTGGCTTATAGTTCAGATGTTTAGTCCCTTGTCATCATTGCAGGAAGTGTGCTAGCCTGCAGGTAGTTCTGGAGAGGTGGCTGAGAATTCTACTTGCAAATCAAATCGACAGGTAGTGAGACACTGCTGTGAGAAGGAAAAGAATGAGATTGGGCCTGGCTTTAGCATCTGAGACCTCAAAGCCCACCTGAAGTGATATACTTTCTCCAGTAAAGCCGCACCTACTCCAACAAGTCCACACCTCCAAATAGTGCTACTCCCTATGGGCCTATGGGGACCATTTTCATTCAAATCGCCACATCATCTAAGGTTCAATTGTCTCCATTCAAAAATGTACCCAGAAAAATGTCATCTCAGTATCTCATCTTAGCTTAGGTGTCTATTTTTATTTTTAAGTACTATCAATATATGATTTTTATACATATTAATAAGGTAGCTATAGGTTTCTGTCTCTGTACACATGAGCTAATAAGCACATCAGGGTATATTTAGCAAATCTATTATGTTAAACAGTTGTGTTTTATGTCAGAATGTTCAAAATCTTCTTTTCTAGCTATTTTGAAATATGCAATAAAACACTGTTTGACAAAGGTTTGAAAATGACCAAAGTAGATTACAGTGGACTTGATACTTTTGAAGAATATACAGCAACTGTTTGGTTATCCTCTCACAGCTCTACTTGGGTCCTTAATAACTCCCCCTTCACCTGCATCAATTACTTGGGTTTATGATGGTACTGGGTACTGAGACCTGCAGCGATGGGTGTTTAAGAGATCTTTCATTACAAAGTAAAGTTAAACCAATTAAAAGTCACCATTCACCATCTTTATAGGAGCCAAAGAGATTCCCGCATTCATGAACCATTACATCAGGCTTATAATATATCCTCCCTTTATTTGTTACAGTTTAGAAACAAGGCATTTCTATGTCTTGCTTCAAAGGGATCCAAATCTCCACACTGCCAGTGGCAGCACTGAGCATTTCCTCTTTATACTCTGAGCTATAGAGACAGCATCACTTGTACCCCTGAATCAGAAGTTTCTTTTTCTCTTGCTAAGTGTCTTGCACAGCCTTCTTTGCATTCTTATCTTGTCTGTGCTCAGCTCTTGATTTCTGCCTTACTGTATAGTTTGACTTATCAACAAATTTCAGGAAGCTATCTATTCTCTTCATTTTACCTTTGGGACCCTATTTCACATGAAGTTTACTTCAGTGAGTAGTTGATATCCTCACACAGAACGCATTTTATTAATTTGACAATGTCTTCCAGTCAACTGTAAGATCTTTATGAGTAGGATATCTGTATTCTTACTCACATTCCCCTGTAACACACACACACCTGCCTGGCAAATATATTAGTCCTTCCAGTTGATGTATATGTTTATTTAAATCAAGACTAAAGTTGTAGGAATCATGTTATTATTAGGACAATAGGTACAGTGAAACAAACTGGGATAATACAATGGCTTTAGGTTTTCTGAAATTGGTCTTTTTTTTTTTCCATAAAAGAGGATATGGTTCTTCATTGCTCAAAATGTTTCTTATCCTTAGGACCTTTCTCTTTTCCCTCTTTTCTAGGAAGAAAAACTAACAATTACAGTCTTGTTCCTTCATATCCTTCCTTGGACATATTACCACATAAGCATTCACTAGCCTGCCAATGAGCCTCTTTTTCCAGTATGCTGATGTACACACTCACAATGACTTTCTGAAGAAGTGGCTTAATCAAGAAATATGGCTGACATCATAAGAAACTTCACAAAGGTATTCTAGTGGAATGTGATTTTTTGAATCACGTGAGACCTGATTAAAGTCAAATTCATTAAATAAATAGTCAGTAACCCCTTTTTAAGGAGTCCATCCTATATCCATAATTATCTAATAATCTCATACATGAAGGAGATAATGAGTCCAGCACTGGAGCCTTTTAGCTTATAAGAATTAATTATCTCCTAGTATGTGATCATACACAATAATGGACAACACAGATATTTATTATGGCAGGAGAGTAAAGCCTAAGCCATCCTCTAGTTTTAATTTCATGTTCCTGATGGCTTTTCTTTTCTCCCAAAAACTCTTTTGTAGATTACACATGTGCTCAACTGCAGGCTGGAGAAAAAAGTCCAACCCCACCACATTAAGATCACCTGCATAGAGAGGAAACTACGGAAGCTTCTTCTCCTTGGTTTATTCACCAAACTGTCAGAATTTTCTTCTGTTTTGGGGGTTTCTCTTATTGTATTTTATTCAAACCTTTTGCAGCACTTTACCAATTTATTTTTATGTTATGTCTCTCATGAAACTGTTAAATCTTCAAGGATTAGTCTGTGTGTGACTTTTATATATGAGAACCTGACACCTTATGGACTCAATAGGACTGCAAATAAAACAAACAAAAGGCATTTTTCGATATTCTCTTTATTTGGGCACTTTAATTACATGTAAAGGTGCCTAGCATGTTAACTAGAGAGCTGACATACACTGCCCAAGAAGGAACTAGTCAGTGTACTACATCTCTTGATGGGAAGATTCAAAGGCTGATCCTGTGATTTCTCACTCACCTATTATGTGAATGTTTAGTGCAGTAATACTTGTTGTTTTGACATTTGTAGCAATCTGAAATTTAAAATTCTTTATCTTGTTCTCTCATTTAATTGTATTCTGCTTAGATATGGTTTATAACTTATGTTTTATCTCATTCACTATGTTCATAGCGGCTTTATTTGTGATAGCCAGAAGCTGGAAAAAATGGGTACAGAAAAAGTTTAATTGTTTTCTACGTAATTTATGTCTGGGTTTTTAATTTGAATTGAAAAATGAATAAGCTCTACTAAACCAAACATGCATATGATCTAAATTTTTTGTTCACTCCATAGCATTTATTAAATATCAGTTGTATAACAATCTTTAGTATTACAAATATAAAAGATCTATAAAAATAGCACATGGAAATATACTGGTTTGTATGTAAATTAAAATATCATTTAGTAATATAAAAATAAATAGATGAGAAATATAAAGACCAAGATGAAAATCAGACTTGAAAACAAATATGCTGTAATGTTAAGACTTTTAGAAGTAATTTTATTTAAAAGTTAAACAAAAGCTACTTCTGAGCTATGAGTGATCTGTGGTGAGCTATGTGCCCAGCTAGAATGATGATAGACTGTGTCTCAATGACACAAAGGAGAATGTTTCTGTCAGTGGTTTAAATTGGACTATGAACTATATTAACTGACTGTGGCTGAGGGTAATTTCAGTGTATAAAACAGCAGCTTTCAATATGATTGTGAATATGTATAACAAATAACTAAAAGAGGAGAAGCACAGTGGGAAAATGCACTTTTTCTAGCATAGGTTTTCAGGACAAATCCATTCAGTGGTTAGGGAATGAGTTTCTATAAATGAGTATGAAATGTATTCTTCTGTGATTAAAAGTTTAAATAAAATCTATGTACTTCTCTTCTGTCTTCTTACACAATAATTGCAGGTTCCTTACAGTTTTGTCATGTGTTTTGTCTCTAGAACACTGTCATGGAAACAGATGATGGAGTCAGGACACTGCTGTTCCATTTTCTGGCTTGAAAATGATAGAGGTTCTACTGGATAGTAGAGGTCTGTTAGCACTAACTTTTACCATCTCTTCTATGACCTGCTGTAGGGAACCCAGCATCTCAACTACCAGTGTCAGAAACTTATTTTGCTAAGAGTTTATTGACAACAGAGCTAGCTGATAAGTTGTGGCTTCTTTGCATTCTCTCTTAATGCTAGAAATAAATGGAGCAGTCACTGAAACCTCTGACAAAGTTGATAAGAGCAAAATTCTAAGGTGTCCTAAATTTAATAAGAAACACTAAAGATTGACAAAAGTGAATGTTAATCACTTAATAGCCATGAACTTAAAACAACAAAAATCTATTTCAAATCTGTTAATGTACCCTGAAATCCTAACAAATTTCATCATGCCCCGTGCCCACTATTGCATCCTGCCTACACCTCAGCAACTCCAGAGCTTGTTGTTTTATTTTCCTGCAGATCATCTCCAAGCCATTGCTTCATGGTACCCACTCTTCTTACTTATAGCTAGTAGAAAATGGCACTGTGAGACTTCAGACTTTAACTCCCCACATTAAGGTGAAATAGATAGCCCTAGCAGCCTCTAGTTTGTTCATAGTTTCAGTAATATGTCTCAGAAGTTCACATCTAAAAAAAGAAAGAGTTTTGTTCTTTATTTAACAAGTTCTACAAGAGTAGAGTCTGAATCCCTTGTTTCCAGGTCTCTCTGGTGTAAGGTGTCAATAAGTTTGGGCCATCTGTGGAACCACTGGAAATATGAGGAAGAGAATTTGGATGAAGCAACTTGGGTTCAGGGCATAAAGATTAAGGACAGGCTCATTCTCTAGTGCCCATCCTGTATTTATCAGTCTGTGCCTCACTGTAGTCTTGTACAGAAAGTCTCAGTTTTTCAGCTTCCCCAGTGGAGTGAGCTGAAAAGAACTTGACAGGATAGCTTTTTTTGGACTTGGTGGGGTTTACCCTATTTCTGCTCAATATCTACCCTGCCTTTTCTGTGTATTTGGTGAGACTGACAACAGCAAGCCAGCATCACATAAAGGTGCTAGCAAGTTTTGTCTATCATAGTACAACTTCCCCATGAGAGCTGAAAATTCATTCACGTTTGTCCATTTCAAATAAAAAATAATTGCTATTGCTTTGAAGATATACAAGCTCCTGAAAGCAAAATTCATGGAGACCATAACATCCAGTAATGTGTTATTTCATCTTTTGTTCAAGGATTTTAGTAGCCATAGAAACATCACTGTATTCAATCTGTTCCATAATAAAAATAACTTTTTGCTACTTATCATTCTAACTAGGAAAGAAATTATATTCTATTATAATTAAGACAGTCATTATTTGTAAAAATAAATATATAAAATTACAAAATAAAACTAAAACCCCAATTTAGCTATTGTGCTTACTGCGGACACACACACACACACACACACACACACACACACACACAATCAGTAGCGAATGTCATTCCAAAAGACCACAGATACATAATTATGGACTTTTGTGTATCACTGAAGAATGTTTCTATGTGTTTTTCCCTTTCTGAAAAAGAATAATCAGTACATGTAGGTAATGAGCATTTAATGGAAGAAACAGAATAGAGTCTATTTTTCTCTGAGGCAATTTGTCAGTTGATTTATTTGTGGAAGCATAGATGAATACTCAACAGAAAACTTCCTTTATTGAGATGCTAACAAGATAAAATGTAGTACACAGTAACAAAAGTTGAAATGACAAAGTGAAAGTGAGGAACGAAATGGGATGTGTCAAGGTGAGGGTAAAGATGATGACTCTGGCATATCTTGGGACTGAGACTTCCTACTAATGACCCAAAGCCTGAAAAGGTGACAGTACTGCATATATCTGGAAGAGACAACATGAGACAGAAAGCAGAAATATGAGGTAGACACATGTCTGAAGCATAAAGAAGCCAAGAAATGTTCACTGCGACTGAAGCTGAGAGTAGAAAAGGGTTAAGAAATGTCATAGCAAGGGACATAAGGGGACAGGCAGGAGATTGTATTTCCTTGGCCATGTCTAGGAATTTCCTTGGCCATGGATTAGGAATTTTAAAATACCAGGGAAAGACTACAAAAAAAACAAAAACAAAACAAAACAAAACAAAAAACAAAACAAAAAAAAAAAACTGAAGGGAAGGGAAAGGGAATACCTTAAAGTATGGGTTTTTAAACAACGATCTGCAACACACTGATATAAAGTAATTTTTGATACCATTCTGTTCATTATCAAGGACATTTCAAGGACACATGACCTTTAGTATTTCAATATTATGCTGAAGGGCTGTGTGATAAGCCTCAAAGCAATAGCAGTCAAGCAATGGTGAGAGAAAAAATTAAAAATTGCACAACCTGCCACGATAACAGATGAGATGATTGATTTTAAAAATTACCATTGTGTATGTGCAACAATAATAAATAAAAAGAGGCTATCAATTTGAGAATGTAGGGAAGCATAGGTGGCACTGGAGGGAAGTAAACTAGGCGATGCTGGAGAAAAGAAAAGAACGTCGGTAAGTTATGTAATTCTATTTTAATTTAAAATGTATAAAAATAAAAAACAAATTGTTGATTAGAAAAATGTAATTTTAAATAAACAGCAGTATACACAAGAAAGGGAAAGATATAATATCTAAAAGTAAAACAAAAATAGGAGTTTATCACCTGTGTGAAAAATATTGTAATAATTATTTGAAGGTATAATAGAGGAATGAAGTATACAGAGTATTCATGCTCTTAGCTAGTAATGTTAATTTTAAAAACATCTCCCCACAATAGTTCGAAACTCTATCTCCACTGAGACTTTGTGAAAGTTTACAAAATAGCTTTTAAGATTATTTAAGGGAGTGCAGAACCAAAATAACTAAAAAAAATATTTCTTACATCATAGTAAACATTTCTATGAAGCTATAAAGATTTTAATGGAATGGTATTGGACTGATAATAGTTTTCTGGGAAAGGAAACAGAGTGGAGACAGTGCATCATGAAGAGAATCTATGATGACAGCTCTGGATCAGTACACAGAAATATATTCTAAGTTCCTGGTTTAGGATCATTGTTTGTTCACTTGAGAAAAAAATATATCAAATGAACTTCTTTCATCATTGTAAGTCTCAACCATAAGTCAATAAAATAGAAATGGAAAGCTATTAACATGATATAATGTATTATTTATTTATTTATTTATTTATTTTTCTCAGGGAAAAGAAGGGCATTACCAAGGCATGCAAATTAGAGAGCAAATTATTGATGAAAATATTATTGAAATAAAATTAAGATGTTCTAATCAAAAGACAACATAAAGAAGACATATTCTTAGGCTAATAACTGTGGTACAGCATATCTAACCAACAAGGATAATAGCCTCCCAACCAATGAACAACAGTTCCAAAAGATAAATGAGCAAATTAAAATAGAACAAGCATAATCACAGGCATTTTACAGGAGGCACACAGAATGACTTTGAATTCCTGGAAGATGTTCCAGCCAAGGAGCATCATGGGTGCATGCTAATGCCTCAGGGAGGCATTGCTTAGAACCCAGTGGTGTCAAGCACATGAGACAACAACAAGTCTGATTTTGGGACCATGACTTGACAAATGCTGCAGTCTTTACAAAGAGCTCTTAAAAATGGCACAATACTACTCTCAGCTGTGCACATTAGGAAAAATATCTCGCTGCAGAGGGTAATTGGAGGCAATAATGCCTGTGATGAAAGAAGCTAATGTTTTAGATGCTGATTGATTGTAGAACAAACACCTGTGTTATTATCACGCTCTGAGATACATTCTTCAGTGAAAATAATTCCTTTAGTTATTGATTAGATAAATCTTATTCTCAAAACCATGATGTTTCTAGGAATATAGCCTGTGACCAAACACATTATCTGATAGAAGAATGGTCAAATGAAAGGAATCCCATTGTAGAAATTTTCTGTTTTGGTGTGAGCTATTTCAGCATACAACCTTCCTCACATCTGAAGAACTTCTAAGTCTCCACCAAAGACCCTACCAGGTAATTTATGGATAATATCTCAGCTAATGCTCCAGGGCTGGTAATGCATCCTTTATCATTTTTATTTGGGAAGCAATCTCAATTTGATTAAATAGTTTATGCACAACAATTGAATAAATATGAGGGAGCACATAAGAGAATTAGTATCTGGTCTATAGAGCTGACACTTGGGCTCTTCCCACAATGCACAGACAGTTTGCAAGGACTCTGAGATTGTTAGGCTCCAGAGATTTCCCTAACTGAAAGTGCCAGATTAGGTATTGCTGTATCAGGGAACAAATAAAATTTCTAAAGATATTTCCTGACACAAACATTGTAGGTTTTATGTTTGCTTGTTTTAAATTAATATTTAATATTCTGTTTCTACTCCAAGGTTTTGAAACTTCAGTTTAGCCTAGCATGGTCTGGACCTCAAAAATCCATTTAATTATTGGAAACCATATTTCTTTATGGATGGATAAACTTTAATGTCCTAAACAAGCAACTTTACTATAGTACAATTTTGTCTGTCTCTCAGTCTCTGTATCTCTTCTGACTCTTTCTCTCTGTCTCTGTCTTTGTCCCTGACTCTGTCTCTCTGTCTCTCTGTCATGCTGATGAGAGCTGATTTGGCAATTATTTAGCATTCAACAATAAGAGATGTTGCAGAGTCTTATAAGATAAAGATTCAAGCTACTAAAAAGGAATTACCCCTCTGTATTACCAATTTACTGGTTTAGAAGAGAATTTGTATGAAATTATTGTTGTGCTTTCTAGGGGAAGAATTTGCTTTTTAAGATACTTTCTTCAAATGCAGACTGTACTTCATTTAAGGCTTTAAAGCACATTTCTCCCATTCCTTGGAGCATCAATGCATGTTAAATAATTACTGTGCTTTAACAGCATCTTAATTTACAAGCAAGAATAATTTGATAAGCAAGTCCCTGTACTATTCCCTGAGACCTCTATCTACCAGATCAGTGATGTTTTGCTAATAGATTCACAGGGCTTTTGGTATAGAATTAGTGAACATTTCTTTGCATGTCATATATGTATTTTTTTAGTTTGATATGAATTTTATTAAATCCTAACATAATTAATATAAATTAATTATTATTTATATGTAATAACTGCAAATTCACTGCTGAAACCCCTCAGTCTACCGTTACAGGTCATAGAAAGTACAAAACAACCTTTATTTGTGGGAGATAATTATCTATGTGGTCTGTTAAAGGTAGTTTGTTGTGGTCGATGACTTTTTTCCTCTTTTTATTTATTCACCTTTCATATATTACATCCCAACTGTAGTTTCCCCTCCCTTCCTTACTCCCTGTCTTCTCCTTCCCTTTCCCTCTAAAGTAACTCCCACCCCTGCTTCATGCCCCATCAGAAAAATGCAGGCCTTCCAGAGACATCAACCAAATATGCTATAACAAGCTACAATATGACCAGCCACATATTCTTACACCAAGGCTGGATGAGGCAACTCAGTAGGAGGGAAAGGATCCCAAAGTCAGGCAAAAGAGTCAAAAACTGATCTTGCTCCCACTGTTAAGAATGCCACAAGAACACTGAGCTACACAACTATAATATATATGCAGATGTCCTAAGTCAGACCTCTTCAGGCTCCCTGATCTCTACGAACCCACTTGAGTCCTGGTCAGTTGATTCTTTGGGTCATGTTCTTGTGGTGTCTTTTACCCTCTAGCTCCTCCAGTCCTTCCTCTCTCTCCTCCACAGGACTCCCTGAGGTCCACCTAATATTTGGCTGTGTGACTCTGAATCTGCTACCATCAGTAACTGGATGAAGTCTCTCTGATGATGATGATGATGATGATGATGATGATGATGATGATGATGATGACGACATCCTGCACATCCTGCAGGTATGACAAACTGTAGCTCAGAGGTTTTGTGACTGGGCTGGTGTCCCAATCTTTCTACTTGAGACCATGCCTGGTTACAGAGAATGGCTCATTTAGGTGCCAAGTCCCCCATTACTAGAAGTCTTTGCTATTGTCACCGTCATAGATTCCATTGAGTTTCCATTGCACTAAGTTTCTAATCTCACTCCAGAAATGCTCCCCAATCCATATTTCTCCCAGTTTCTCATTTAGTTTATTTTTAAATCTATGACTAATTAATGAAAGTGCATAGATTTATTTTGAAAATATTTCTAGGTGGTATGAAGGACCTGATGCACAGGAAGAGCCTGATGTAAGACTTACTGATGTTTTCAGGGAAATTGTCAGAAAAAGTTTTAAGTTAGTTCATTAGTCTACAGTGAAGGAGAGTCAGGCTCTATATTTTCTAGGCAATTCAATTAATAATGCTGAAATAAAAATGTAATTAATTTCATAACCATCCCCTCTGTCTTCTTTCTTTTCTCCTTTTCTCTATCTTTTCATTATTCTTTCCTTGTCTTACAAGGAAAGAGAATTTCTTGTAACCCCAAGAACCTAATAGCAAAGCTTAACTTTTGAACTTGATAATTACAATAAGAAAAGTAACTTCTCATTCAGGATTGAGGGAAATAATTTTGAAATGTTTGGTATATTGAGTTACCACAAATCTTATAATATCTGAACAACAAATAAAAAATTTATATGGCAGATGACCCTCCGAAGTAGAAAGCAAAGGCAACATATATAGCCACTCTAGTTCCAGCCCATTACAGCTGCTATTCGGTTTCGACCCCTACAAAATGGTTTATAAAAACTAAAATGAGATCATGCTGAAAACAGTGTTAAATCTTGTGTCCATGTGATGCTAGTAATTATGATGGCTCTGCATTTGTTGTGACTCTTTTTGCATATTTGTATAAGAGGAGTCATTTGAAAACAGAAGTCTTCTAACTTTGCTTTTTTAGGATGTATGCATTCACTTTATACATCTCAATTGCTGTTCCACCTCCGTGTACCCCCTCACACAGTCTCTTTCTCCATTCCCCTTCACATCTGAGAGGGTGCTACCCAACCCATCCCCCTCAATATCTATCGACCTTGGCACATCAAATCTCTGCAAGGCTAGGCACAGCCTCTCCCACTGAGGCCAGACAAGTCAGCCCAGTTAAGGGAATGAGTTCCACAGACAGGCAACAGTTTTAGGAATAACGCATGCTCCAGTTGTTGGGGTACCCACATGAAGGCGGAGATGCACATCTGATACATATAGACAGGGGGAGGGGTATGTCAAGACCGTGGTGTATGCTTTTTGGGGTTTGTATCCCTTCTGGACCTTCAATTCTTCATACAACTCTTCCATAAGAATCCCTGAGCTCCATCCAGTGTTTGGCTGTGTGTCTCTGCATCTGTTTCAGTCAGAGCTGGGTGGAGCTTCTCAGAGGTCAGTTATGCTAGGCTTCTATCTGAGAGCATAACAGTATCATTAATAGTGTAAGAGACTGGTGCATGCCCATGGGATGGGTCTCATGTTAGGCTGGTTATTGGTTAGCCATAAATATATATATTCAAAGTCTAGTGAGTAAGTTGGTGCTCCTGTCACTCCAATGGGGTCCTGACTGGCTACTAGATATGGCCTCTTCAGATTACATATCCCACTGCTGTGAGTCTCTGCAAATATATCTTGTAGTTTCTACTACTCCACTTTAAGCCTTGGGCAGACTGCTACCAACCCTGCCCAAGAACCACCCCACATCCACGGATGAAACATACACACCTTAACTTATTTTTAATATGCGTTAGATCAATGGTTGGACTCTTCTAAGCCTTCTTCATCTATCGCGTCCTTCTTTTCACTCCCAGCTCAACATCTCTAAATCTTCCTCCAATTTTAGTTGCTCAGTTGCTGTGTAAGTCCTAGATCAGCCCTGTAAATCTGCTCTCAGCTGAGTTGCATTTCTAATCTCCTGCCTGCTACTCCAAGCCCAGTCAGGGAGGCAGCCAGTGGTTACTCCTCTGAGATCTCACATGGCTGGTGGCTCTTCTTCCCTTCAAAGCATGGAGAATCGTTCTCCTCTCCTGTGTCTGCTAGCCTGCCTGTGGGAAACTAGAACTTCTGCCTCTTCTACCCAACCATTGCCTGCTAGCATCTTTATTGATTGATCAAGAACCAATTGGGGAACAGGACCTTCAGCGATCACATACTGATTCCCAATCAGACCATCAGAACCAACCACGACAATCGAAGGTCATCCCCATTGATTCTCGGGAGATTCCCCTTTCCAGGTATTTGGCATATGAAATACTCCTTCCCCCACCAACTACAAATTTCCATTCATTCCCCTGGACCTCTGGCCCCCTTTCTTCTCTTTGCTCACACCTGACTCTGAAAACCCCCATTCCCATTGCTGTCTCGTCTCTCACCAAGGTCATCCCTCCATCTGCCTCCAATGACTAGGAGATCCAAGTATCCTTCCTTGTGCTTTCATTCTTGTTTAGCTTCTTTGGCTCTGTGTAGTTTACTGTGGGTATTCTATACTTTATGGCTAATATTCACTTATAAGTGAATACGTATCTATCATGCGTGTCCTTTTGGGTTTGAGTTACCTCACTCAGGATGATATTCTCAAGTTCCATCCATTTGCCTGCAAAATTCGTGATGTTTTTGTTTTTAACATACTTGGAATGGAATACTTAAATAGTATTCCATTGTGTAAATTAACCAAATTTTCTTTATTCATTCTTCAATTGAGGGACATCTAGGTGTTTCAGTTTCTAGCTATTAAGAATAAAGCTGCAGTGGACACAGGTGAACAAGTGTCTCTGTGGTATAGCAAGGTGTCATTTGGTATATGCCCAGGAGTGGTGTGGCTGGGTCTTGATGTAGAACTATTCCCACTTTTCTGAAAAAATGGCCAGATTGGTTTCCAAAGTAGTTGTACAAGTTTTCATTTCCACCAGTAATGGAAGAATGTTCCCCTTGCTCTATATACTGGTCATCATGTGCTATCACTTGAGTTTTTGATCTTAGCCATTCTGTTAGGTGTAAGATGGAATCTCAGGGTCATTTTGATTTGCATTTATCTGATGACTAAGGACGTTGATCATTTCTTTAAGTGCTTCTCAGTCATTCAAAATTCCTCTGTTGAGAATTCTCTGTTTAGTTCTATACCCCATTTTTAAATTGGATTATTTGAGTTGTTAGTGTCTAATTTCTTGAGTTCTTTATATATTTGGATGTTACTCCTCTGATAGATATAGGGATAGTGAAGATCCTTTCCCAATGTGTGGACTATCATTTTGTCCTGTTGACAGTATCCTTTGCCTTACAGAAGCTTTTCAGTTTTATGTAGTCCATTTATCAATTGTTGATTTTGAAGCCTGAACCACTGGTGTTCCATTCAGGTAGTTGTCTCCTGAACCAGTCTGTTCAAGACTATTCCCCACTCTCTCTTCTATTAGATCCAGTGTATCTGGTTTTATGTTGAGGTCTTTGATCTACTTGGATTTGAGTTTTGTGCAGGGTGATAGATATGGATCGATTTGCATTCATCTACATGCAGACATCTGGAAATCCACTTAGATCAGCACCATTTGTTGAATATAATTTTTTTTTTATTGTATGTTTTTTCTTCTTTATCAGAAATTGAGTGTTCATAGGCACATGGGTTTATTTCAGGGTCTTTGATTCCATTGATAATCCTGTCTTTTCCTATACCAATACCAGACAGTTTTTATTACTATTGTTCTGTAGTACAGCTTGAGATCAGGGATGGTTATACCTCCAGAAGTTCTTTTATTGTTCAGGATTATTTTAGCTATCTTGGGATTTTTTTTTTTCATATGAAGTTGATAATTGCTTCTTTCAAGTCTGTAAAGAATTGTGTTGGAAGTTTAGTGGAATTGCAAGGAAGAAGTCAAAGTATCGCTATTGGTAGATTATATGAGAGTATATATAAGCAACCCAAAAAATTCTACTAGAGAACTCCTACACCTAATAAACACCTCCATCAAAAATGGCTGGATACAAAATTAACCCCATAAAATTAGTAACCCTCCTTTATATAAATGATAAATGGGCCAAGAAGGAAATTAGGGAAACAACATCCTTCACAATAGCCTCAAATAATATAAAATATCTTGGTGTAACTCTAATCAAACAAGTGAAAAACCTATGTGACAAGAACTTCAAGTCACTGTAGAAAGAACCGAGGAAGATATCAGAAGATGGAAAGATCTACCATGCTCATGGATCTGTAAGATTTACATAATCAAAATTGCCATCTTAATAAAAGCAATCTACAGATTCAATGCAATTTCTAACTTGGCTTTTTTATGACAAAGTGCTATCTTTGATGCTGGATGCTTATTAGAGTATCATTTGATCCAGGATTAGCAGTGTTTAACTTGCAGCTACAGGGCAGTTGGAAATATTTTAAACTGATATTGTTAAATTCAAATGGCCAGAGCAGAGGATGTAAATATTTATCTAAGCTATGAAATTAACCATATTCTCACAGTGGTTATTGTCAGGACCCTCCTGGCCTGGAGCAGGTGAGTTGAGAAGAGACACAGAGTAGAATTCTTGTGTGGCTTTAAAGATTGTGTGTCTCTGGACTTTCTAGCCTCTAACTATACTGAAATGCTGATGTTAACTTCTAAAAAGTCCTAAAAACATCTGTGTTCTTTCTGTGGGTGAAAAACTGCTGGTTTAGGTGATTAAAACCTGTAGCCTAACAGTGTTTGTTCTATCTAAGCAGGAACTGTGTGGTTTGAACTTTCAGCTTGCTAGTAGAAGCCTCAGGAAGAATGGACACTTTAAAAAGTGATTATAGCATTTATTACGAAGTTGTAAAAAGTTTCTCATGAAAGCTCTCTAAAATAAAGGGAAAAAACAGAATAAGTGAAAAAGGGCAATAAGAGAAAATTCTTTTTTGCCCCTCTGACTAAGAAGTATTCTGTCCAAAAAGTTCTCCTCAGCTCAGTTCTTCTCTTCTTTTTGACCTTAGCACTTATACATCTTTCAGAATATATGATCACATGTTAAAATGTTTATCAAAAGTTCACATAAAATTAAATAATAAATTGAAATAGAACTTTACAACAGAGAATGTTTGCATGCTCCATTAGGAGTAATTGTCTGGCTAAACATTCATCACCTGTCACAACTCCACAGGTTCACTGAGAGTTAAAAACCATAACTAAGTTATTAGTAATGTTTTGTATATATAAATCCAGTCAATATTTTATCTTCTGTTCTAGCACCTATAATAAATCCTTAGTTCCCTTTTTATGAACTTTGGTTATTGGTTTTGCAACCTCTTGGAATGTCCTGAGTAGTAGAAAGTCTGGCTACTATCTAAAAGCAATTAACTGGTGACTGAAAGAGTTCTCATTGCAGTTTTGACTATCAGAAGAGACCTAATAGCATTCCCACTATCCATCCTCTGAGGAGCACAGATATTGCCAAGCTGTCCTTAGTCTGGGCACTGAGTGAGCCAGGTAGGGCCTCCTACTTCTCTCAGGCAGCCACTTCTTTAAACTTTTAATCTCTACCCCTATCATATATTCTTTGTCTAATTATGACAGTTTGACCTATATGGGAAGCCATGATGCAGTCAACCAAAACAAACATTCAACATACCAAAATACCAGGATAAGATAATCTGCTAGACATAATGTAGAGGTGCCTTAGTTATTCAAAGAGTACAAGGGCCTTTCACTGGATAAGAGTAACTGAGACTTCCTGGAATTTTCCACTTGCTTGTAGCTGAAATTGCTGAGAACATTTTACTGGCCTTGTACCCTCTTTGAACCTGGGATTATAGGATATGGAGACCCCCACCCTCATACACACACTTTTCAGGCCTGTTTGGTCAATACAAGACCATTTGACCCATGCTTTTGCCTTGGTACTTCACCCACTATGGGGTCCACATGTTCTATATCAAAAGGCACTCCTATATCTTTTTTTTTGTGACCTAACATAAAAGAGCTCCAATCTGGAAAAGCCTGGTGAATCACTCTGCAATGCAAATCTAGCTTAAATATATATTGGACAAATGGCTACTTTTAGTACAAATCTGAAACTTTGATTTTAATATCTAAACTGATTTAGATAACCCCATAAGGCAGATTGGTAATATCGTCTGAGGCCTCTCTCCTTATGAAGTTCCCAGTTCATGTTACTCTTTATAAAGGCTCTGGTTTGTAACCATTCCCAGATCCTTAATGCTGCTATGCCTCCACACTTGCATCTTTACAATTCCTAAGATAGGATAGGGCTTTTTTTATCTTATGCCTCTTTTGCCTTTATGAATTTGGCCTACTCGTGTTTCTGTGTCTCCAAACCTGAAAAATATTTCTCGTGTCTTTATAACTTCTAAAATGTATGTTAATCATTTCAAGTTGTCTGTCTCTCAACTTCAGACACACACAAACTGGTTATGGATATGTAGACTAATGGGTTCTGTTTTACAGAAATTCAAAAGTCTTCTGGGTATACATAATACTGAAAAAACTGTTTCATGTTCTTCTTTACTGAAAACGTTGGCTCTAGAAAAGGGATTTGGTGTGTCTGCTTGCTCCATACTCTTTGTTTAAAAGTTGTTTCCAAAGTATCTATCCTGGGTCATACTGGTCACCTCATTCTGTTGCATGGAGAAGAATAAAAATAGAACATTGCAGGAAAAGAAACTATGCATGTGAGAGCAGTTATGAGGTAAACCATTACCTGCAGAGGTTATAAATGGCAAAGTGTAATCACAGATGTTTAACTCTTTGAATACATTCGTCTCCTTGGTTTATTTATACTCTTTGGAGCTTTTGTTGAATTTAAAGTCTGACTTTCTGTATTTTAAGATTTGTAAGTTAAATACCAAGCATGGGGGAAAAAAGGTCAGCTTAAAACTTGTAACAAATGGGTTGACTGTTAAAAATCTATTCATAGATAATTGTAATTTGCTACAGCATACTATATATGTAACTTGGATTCTTCTATTATTTAGGAAAATAGATCTTTGGAGAAAATAAATATGAAAAAAGGTGGTGTGATAGCCATTGAGGTAAAGCAACCATGTGACTTGCTGCCATCTTGGCTGATAAGCTCATCAGTATGAAAGCAACCATGTAGTTGGCCACCATCTTTACAAATGTTATAAAGAGGGAATGCCACATAACTTACCCACCATCTTAGTTAATATGACCATGTGATATAAACCAGTTATGGCAGCACCAATAAAACTCCCCATCCTACAGAGCTGTTTATCACCTCCTTTATTCGAGAAGGCAAAACAAAGTCAGGCTCCAAGACAGTTAGTTTTATTTTATTTTCCTAATACTAAGAAGGAAACAGGAGGCCTCCAAGATATTTTGGATTAGGATGAATTTTATATGACGATTTTTGTTCTGAGAGTAAAAAGTAAGAGATGACCATCAAACCATGAACAAGGTTTGTGGAAGATGGGACATAATATATATTTGATAATTAAGGCTTATAAATTCATAATGTTGCAATAGTCGATTTAGGCAGAAACTGGTGTAAAGACATATGTTGAACCACTGTGTCTTTGCTAAGTTTCTTAAGTTTTAGTTATTTACAGAAACTGAGTCATATACAAACAAATCCAAACCAAAACTAAGGTATTTTGTGAAATGAGGTCCTGGTCTCTCTGTGGACTCTATTTATGGTCTAAAATTTATTTTGATATTAAAGGATCCTTAACTTAAGACATTATAATTTTTAAGGCTCAAACTTAATAGTAATAAAATTACAAAATTCTAATTTTATAAAGTTAATAACTTATTATAAACTGTTAAAGATAATTAAGACTTACAAGTTAATGGTCAGTCACCTTGTAAATGACCAAATTACTTAATGTTCTCAGAACTATATTTGTATTCAAGGGACCAATTTATATATCCCATTATATAGCCTTCTGTGTGTTGTCAAATTTAAGCCTAAAGTAAGTAACTCAAAACAAATTTAAAGTAATTTGAAGTTTGTTTAATGTAAAATAACATCCCAAATCCAGTATGCTAAAAATTGTCTATGAAAAATTGAATGCTTGTGTAAAATGGCTTAAAATTACAATATAGTTGCATGACAGGCTGTCCCCAGGCCAAAGTCATTCCTGTGGATGGAAGACAAATTTTAGATGTTAATAAAGTAGTCTGGAGATATGAAACATTCAGTAAAAGTGCTTGCACTGTAAATACAAAGATCTGATTTTCATGCCACATTTTTAAAAAGCCCAATATGTTTGTACACTTGTAATCCCAGGAATGTGAAAGCAGAGACAGGAGACACACTTGCCACCAGTACACAAAAGTGAAAGATTTTATAACAATGAAGGAAGGAAGGAAGGAAGAAAGAAAAGAAGGAAGGAAGGAAGGAAGGAAGGAAGGAAAGAAAGAATGCAAAGAAAGAAAGATAGGAAGAAAGAAAGAATTAAATAAGCATCCACTACTGTAGACATCACCTGAAAAAACACACCACAGTTGCCCTCTAGTTTTCAAAATGCCTGTCCAGATTCACACACCTCATGTCCACATATGGCACCACAAAGATTAATAAGCATAGGTAATATGCTTAACCCATAATCACATGCATTCATTGTCTCTACCTGGCCTCACCTATGGAGCTTAGAGAATATAATCTATTAATTAAAGGGAGAAAGAGAGAGAGAGAGAGAGAGAGAGAGAGAGAGAGAGAGAGAGATTGAGAAAGTGTGCCTGCACTCTCACCTTAAAGACTAAAGGTATATACAGGCTTTGACAGTGAAACTTGTCATTGTTTACTAAGAAATTAAAAAAGCAAATATTTGTGAAAGTTCATTTAATGTGGTCATCTTTGTTTACAAATTATGCCTCTAAACCAATCTAGTTTTGAATAGAATGATATTAAGAAATATGTTCAATGGAATCAGTATGTGGTGGGCAATTTTGTTCACCTGCAGAAGGAATAAAGAATTTGCTTTTGCCTTCTTTGTTAATTCAGTCCATGTTACATGTAAATTATTTATAACAGATTTGAAATTATTTAGTTTCTTCATCTTTCATCTGGCTAAATATATAGAATAATTTAAAAAAAAAATCTGCCTCAGTGGGAGGAGTTGCACCTAACTCTCAAGAGACTTGAGGCCCCAGGAAGTGGGGAGACTGGGTAGAGGAGTGCGAACATCCTCTTGGAGATGGGGGGGAGGGAATGGGATGAGGAACTATGAGAGGGTAGATGGGAGGGGGCAAAGACTGGACTTTAAAAAATAAATAAAAGTAAGAAAATAGTAATAATAAAACTCCATCTAAAAAAATTTAAATGTTCTATAATAGAATTAATTTTAGAAAAAAAATTGGTTGTTCAGTATAAACATTGTAAAATGGATCATTTAATTTTAACTTGATTGTCACTGACTCATGTTGTAATTTAGTGTTTTAGAATGTCCTAGAGAATTGTCCATGAAAAGGGAGCAAATCTCTTTACATAGTCTGACAATATAAAATATGCTTGATGCATAGACCTGGAATATAACAATTTAATGTTAATAAAATATATATTGTTATGTTTTCAAATTATTAGATGTGGTCACTTTAAGTTTAATCCACCCAATTTTTAGAACTTTGGAGTGATGTCCTCCTTTCTGCCCACAAGGATCTCCTCACTAAGAGCTTCACAGTTTTGTCTGTGGTTTCAGAATGTGGCATATGCCATTCTGTATGTGAGTCCAACTCTTCATTATTAGCTACAAGAAAGCCCCTTCTTACTGTTATCTTCATCCCAAAACTCAACTTAGTACCCTTTTTTCTGCAGATGTATCTGACCATCTCTGGGGAATATTCCTCAGCCAGAGAACAGACCCTAACAGTCTAAGAGCATTGTCTTAGGAAACTGTTCAGACTTGAGGTTTTAAATTATAATTCTGAAATTTTTGTAGATGAATATTTTAGATAAGAAAATCCACTGAAAGAAATAAGCAATTTCTGAAATGAGTTTTACAAATAATAATAATAACAGAAATGACTTAGGCTCCCTAATTCTCCTCTGAAGCATTCATACAGGCACTCAATTTACTGCTGTTAACTTAGAGTTTTGCATTAGTTTTCAGAAATGTTTCATTTATAATGTGTCAAGAACAGTCTTATTTTCAGTAAATACTTCACATTTCCATTTTAGTTGAAAAGAAATTGAATGGAACTACAGTTCATAAGAGAAATGTAAGGCAAAAATAAGCAAGCTCTTGATGTTCAGTAGAAATGGCAGCACAGATGAGAAGCCAAATTTTGTTCATATCCAGCATCAAATTTATCTGAAACATTATTTAAGAAGTAATAAAAATTTTCCTTTGGAGGTCATGAAAAGACCTTTACTAAAAGAGTTTTTTCAATTATTTCTGTGGAGATACACAGCTTTAGTGCATACCCCCCCCCACAAAAAAAAAAACAAAACAAAACATGGTAATCACCTTAGCAGTATTTTGTTAGCCTAATGTCATATCACATGGTTTGACAACATTGTATAATACTCCAAGGAAGATTATTTTAGAGAATCTCTTAGAGAATCTGGAACGTTTATATACATGTTATGTAGCAAAGAGAAATGAACCAGAAATACTATAGTCGATGAATGCATATGATTATGGGTTAGGCATATTATCTATGCTTATTAATCTTTGTGGTGCCATATGTGGACATGAGGTGTGTGAATGTGGACAGCCATTTTGAAAACTAGAGGGCAACTGTGGTGTGTTTTTTCAGGTGATGTCTACAGTAGTGGATGCTTATTTAATTCTTTCTTTCTTCCTATCTTTCTTCCTTTGTTTTCCTTCTTTCCTTCCTTTCTTTCTTTCTTTCTTTCTTTCTTTCTTTCTTTCTTTCTTCATTGATATAAAATTTCTTACTTGTGTGAACTCTATAAGTAAGTCATACTGCCTGGCCAATGTGTCTCCTGTCTCTGCTTTCACATTCCTGGGATTACAAGAGTACAAACACACTGGACTTTTTAAAAATGTGGTATGAAAATCAGATCTTTGTATTTACAATGCAAGCACTTTACTGAATGTTTCATATCTCCAGACTACTTTATTAACATCTAAAACTTATTTTGTTCTTTAAATGTGATTCATTTTAAATATAAAAAGCTCATATAAATCTAATAAGAAAAAAAAAATGTTACCTTAAATTAGTTTTCCTGAAGTCCATAGATTTCAAAATGAGGTAGCCTACCTTTCAAGGCAAATTCAGGCAAAAGTATCTATATAATAATCGTATAAGTCGATGAATAGTTGGTAATAATGTTGATAAACACACGAACATAAACTTGTAGACTTTGACAGTACTTTATGAAAACAAGAATTTAGAATATACTCTCATTTCTTTCAGACTCCAAACTCCTTTTATATATGAATATCATTCCTTCTTTATCTTTAAATGAAATATTTAGACATTAATGAAATGAGAATAACCTTTTGAATATCAAAGAAAAATTAATAAAAATATAAAAATACACTGCAATACATAAACCTTCACAATAATTCCAATAGAAAGAGGAGATAAAGTTGGTATGTCTTCCATTAATGAATGAATGAATAAATAAAGTGAATCTCTACTATTTCACACAAAATCCTATAGCAACTATAATTGCAGACCTGTGGGGATAGTGTGTAAGGAACTCAAACTCTCAGCTACACAAAAACTGCACAAAAATTCTTTGGGGAGAAACAAAGGTCAAACATTAAGACATGAAGCAAATTCCTCCCCAACACTGAGTGTTTCTAGCATCCCTGGTCAGGATGACAGACACAGCTCAAAAATCCTTTTAAATGTCAAAATGCCTTGTGGAGAAGGGCTACTTTAGGATCTGGAGTCCAGGGTTGGATATAAAGCAGACTTTTTATTGATGGTGGGTATATGTGAGAATAGTTCACTTTCAGAGCAAGAGAGGATACCAATTCCAGGTGTATTATGATGAAAATGAGGGATACAGGGCACCCATGCCAAGCTTTTTCTGAAAAGGGAGAAGTAAGCAGTAACTTAGGACAGATGGAATGAGTTAGAAGTTCAAGAGGAGGAAAGTAGATATTAGAAGAAAAAATATGAAGCTAGAGCTATCCTAAGTTACATTTAGAAAATGGCACACATATCCTATTATTACTGATATGTGTGCAGAAGAGGATATAAGAGATTTAGGGCAATATATGTGCTGATATGAAAATCTTAGCAACAACTAAACTGTCTAGTAATCACAAATTAATTTACCAAATTGCTTATAATAATATATGACATCAATAGTCAGGCTATTATTTATTATCAAGTAAAGTAAAATATTAAATTAAAAAATGAAATGGGTGCTTGAGATATGGCTCCAAAGTGTAAAAATATTGCTACACAATCTTAAGGACAAGAGATCAGATATTAGCATCATGTACCCGGCTGAAAGTTTCACAACGCCTGTAACTATAGCTGTGAAGGATGTGCTTATAGGTGTGCATGCCTGTACATACATACATGTACACAAACACTCACTCAGACACATGCACAAATAAATACAGTGTTAAAATGTTGTTCAGATACAATTAAAGTTTTTACCTTATGGTATGTAAACAAATATGTATGTATTGCTGTATTCTTACCAATTTCATATACAAAACCATTATGGGACATTTAGTTAGTGGGATAGAAAATACTTTATCCTTATAGCTATACAATTTTACATCAATTATTTTATGTATATAGAAGGAGATACAATTTATGTTATCAGAACAATAAGGATAACAAATGTGAGATAATAACTACAAAAGGTCAATATAAACCTATTTCCCTCTGATGGATTCCATGAGAATTAATAATGTCTCTGAAAAAGAGGAATATTGAGGCAAACCCTTAAGTGGATGATTACTGGTGAATATTATCCATGTTAACAAGCCTAATGTTGACTTGATTATTCAAAACAAAGGAAGACACAGTTGTAAACAAACCATCATGTGGGTTTATTTGTATACTGAGAACACCTGATATTCATCTCATTACTGAGAATTTCTCTGTTAAATATGTGAATAAGGGACTGCAGAGATGGCTTAGCAGTTAAAATCACTTTCTGCTTTTTTGGAGGACCCTAGTTTAGTTGCTATCATCAGTGGTGGGCAGTTGGCAACTACCTACATGTCCATTTTCAGGGATACAATACCCTTTTCTGGAATTCCTGTACACACATGGCATATACACACATGTACATAAGTAAAAATGTTTTAAAAGGTAAGAAAAATAATGTGAATAGTGTATAACTATTATGCTTTAATGATTCATTTGCTTTAAAAACACTCACCAAAAAATAGATAAATGATTAAAGCCCTTTATTAACAATAAACTAGAAAATTTAGATGCATCCATCATTTCCATTCTATAAACAGGTTACACCTCAGATTGTAGAACATAGCATTCCATGGTTATGTTTACATGACACATGGTCTCTGATGTCAAGTCTTGAAATGAAAAGAGTCATTCTGCACATGAATTTGAGCTTGAGTTGTTGGTATTAAAAAAATAAGACTAACCAACTCAATACTTGTGATGGCTATTCTTGGTTACCAACTTGACTATATCTGGAATTAACTACAGCCCAGAAATGGAGGACATACCTATGACCCAGATATTGAGGCACACCTTTAATATGGGCCATACTTTCTGCTGGAGATTTATATAAAGAGACAGTGGAAGAAGGAAAGGGTCATTCTTGTTTGCCTGCTTGGCAGAATACTTATTGGTGCCCACTTCTGAATTCCAGATTATATAGAAGACCAGCTGAAGTATATATACATATATATGTTCATTTGATAAGTTCTGTGACTCTAGAGAAACCTAAGATAATATTCTAGTCCAAATAAACACCAAAGACGTACCACATCCCAAGATCTGTATATAGCAATCCTTACAATTTTAGAGCCAAATATTGTTCTTTGTCAGCTAACTTCATGAGCATTAGCATAAACCTATTACTAGTAGTAGTCATTCATTATTATTAGTAGGTAAAATACCCCAAAAAGTGACAAAGTTAGTAAACCTGAAATTCAAGAGCTGGGTGAAAGCTGTAATAACTTTCCAAGTGTTTAAAAACTTCTCAAGCTCTTCATTAAGCAATAGATGTCTATGAGTTTGACATAATCAACATGAAACATTGTGAGGCACAAAAGAATGAGTATATTTGGACTCTCATGCCATTGCCATTCTCTGGGCTGAGAGTAATCAGCTAGTCATGACTTTGAATTACAAAGAATTTTGTGATTCAAATCAGAAAAATATTCTGAATCATTACAAATACAGAAGTAACTTGGACTTTGAGGGCACTCAGAATTAGGAAAATAACATCTCAAATCAAGGGGGAACATCACAATATTAGTATTGAATCAGCAGTCAGAGCTATTGCTTATTCAAGAACGGATTTTGTTCCTGTTACTGAAGAATCCAGAGCCTTCTTTGGCCTCATGCACAGTTTAAACCTACCTGTATCCCTTTTGATTTTTCTGTGTGCCAGGGTTCATTATTTTTCCTAAAGTTGACATTAGAACACCTCAAGAGCAATTCTGTGACACTCTGGGAAGGTTATGGAAGTGAACAAAAGGGATAGAATTAGGAATTATCAGTCATTACTGGACAGAAATACTTTTAGTGAATAGTAACATAGTTATCTTAACAATCAAATCAGTTTGGCCATGCCCAGTTTCTTTTCACATCAAATCAAATGTCTGTATCTACTTCATAAATGGACTTGGGCCAGAACTAATAGACTGGTAGATCATAAGGAAAAAAAAAAGCTAATCAAGGGAAGTTTCTTGGAGTATAAAAATTCATAGCTTTCTGAAAGAGAGAGATTACCATCAAATGACTTCTGGCTTAAAATCCTAGAGGCTATAGATTTGACATAGTGCAGTTAGCAGGGAGAAACAGGAGGGATAGAAGACAAAAAATATAAAGGAGAAATAGTATAAAACAAGCATTGATATGTATTTACATTAGTTTTAGTCTTGGTTATTTCATTCCTTAAAACATCTATAAGAACCATTAAAATATTTATAGTTTTACTATTTTAAACATGTATATGTGTGTATACATGCAAGTATTTGCCCATGAGTGCTTGTACACAGACACAAGATATTCAGGAGCTGGAGTTACAGACATGGGCACTGGGAACCAAACTTGGGTTTTTAGCAAGAGCAGAAGGAACAGAGAATACTCTTAACTGCTGATTTATCTACCTAATCCCATATTGGGCCCATTTTTGGCTCTATACAATGTGGGGACCAAGCTCCTACAGGCAGTTAGCTTGCATAGTCCTGTGCAGCTGAGAGCCCTCAAGCCAGAAGACCATCTCATCAATCTGCTTCACGTCTGCATGCTTAGGTCTTTAATGTTATTACTAGAACATATTGAATGACAGGAGAGAGTTTCAAGACCAATATGCATATATTATCTTAATATACAGACCATAAAGCTCTTATCTTAGTGCTGTTTGTCTTTCAGAAACTGAATCATAATGAACAATTCATTACTCACCCAATTCACAAAATATAAAGTTTTAAATGAAAGTAATGTGAACATTGTGACATGATATCAAAGTATGTGTCATGTGAAAACATTGTAATTATCCATCCTCCCTTTTTTAAACATGGAAAAATAATTCTTAGTGGTTCTTTTTCCTCAGTATATGAGATTAGTAAAGGTCCTGCTTCACATCTCTGCACAATCTCTTAGGGTTTCTTTTTCCTTCAAAATATTAATCTCACAAGACTCACAAGACTCACTTCAAAATATTAATCTCACAAGACTCACAAGACTCACTTCAAAATATTAATCTCACAAGAGTCTTGCTGGCTCTCTAGTAGGTGACAATATATTTCATTTAAAAATGTTTTTTGCAACACCACTGGAAGAACAACATAGGTTGGCCTGACTACTCATTTCTCCCAGAGTCTAGACACCCACCAAAGAGTATACCTGGAGGGATCCATAGCTCCAGATACATATGTAGCAGAGGATGGCCTTACCTGACAGCAATGGGAGAGGAGGCCCTTTGTCTTGGAGAAGTTTGATGCCCCAGCATAGGGGGATGCTGGAGTGGTGGGGCAGGGGTGTGTGGGTGGGTGGGGGAGCACCATCAAGCAGGTAAAGGGGAGGGGAAGGGCAGATGTGGGATAGGGGGCTGATGGAGGGGTAACCGGGAAGTGGGATATCATTTGAGATGAAAATGAATGGAATGATTAAAAAAAAAAAAAAAAAAGAAATGTCTAAATAGACTTTAACCTGAAAATTTTTCTATTGAAAATGTTTTTCCAATTATTCCAGGTCCTCTTGTGGAGAAGGTCAATTCAAAACAAGGTGTTGGTACAGTATAATATATAGACCTTTTTTCTTTGCCTAGATTTGTAAGGTAGATTTGTTTTTTTCCTTTAAAAATAGAGAAATAGTGCTGAGGAGCAAGAGTGTCATTTAGTGGGAGAGTACTTTCTTAACATGTCTGAGGCCTGAAGTTATATCATTAGAAACACACACACACACATACACACACACACACACACACCACATACCCCACATGCATGTATAAGCACATATATACACACATGTACACACAATACGCCTGCATTTACATACATACCTGATATAGATATAGAACATACACATGTATGTATGTACATGAATATACACATACATACACAGGAAACCTGTCATTTTGCCAATAGGGCTATAGCATTTTCTGATTTCCAAATGTTCATGAACTTATCTTGGGCCATGTATGTAATGAATTCGTGTATACTACTCACTTTTATTTCAAATAAATGTTTTTTGTGTGTTTCTATATGTATTTATTTGTGGGTCATAGTGCATGTACACATATGTGTATGCTTGTGCAGGCAGAGCTTGTTATCTGGATATATTCTCCAGTCACTCTTCATTTCATTTATGGACTAGAGCCTCTAACTAGATCTTGAGCTCATCAATTTGGCTAACATGGCTGGCTGCCTAATTCCAGGGCTTCCTCTTTTTCTACCTATCCAGTGCTAGAACTACAGATGCATACATATCTCTGTGCCTAGCTCTTTTTTGTGTTTTCTGGGAATCAAACTCAAGTCCCCATGCTTAGGCAGCAAGCACTTTATTTATTGAGACATCTCCATAGCTCCTCAAACAGGTACATTTTATAGGTGTATCTCCTTCAGTGATTTGTAGATTATGTTAAGAGTTGAACACTAGACTCTGGCTTAAGATCTCACAAGGATGAAACTCATCATTTAGTGATCATGATCCGATGATAACATTTTATAACATCCTGAGCCTTTGACTATCTACTATGAAGAAAAGCAATGAATTCTGGTTATAGGCAAGGTCACTGCAGTATACTATTTATATGTATCATTGAAATTGCAGGCATAAGCCAAAATTTGAGTGTGTGAAACCAAGAGATTGACAATAGGTTTTGTATGTATGTTACTTCTATGGTAACTCTTCTGTACTTCCCCCTATTTGGTGAAAGCACTATTAACTTTGAGTATGTAATTCCCTGCCATTGGTTCTAGTAGCAATGATAGAACTAGTTCTAAATTTATGTATCATCTAAAAAGGGAATGAAAGATCAAAGTTTGGCTAAGAAATGCGTACAGTCCTTAATACAGAGGGAATAATATAACCACTGCACAGAGCTTCATATTCTGTGGTTCTAAGATATGAAGAATAATGTATTTGTTGTTCTTCTCATTGCTGAGGGAGAACACTTGACAGAGCGATTCACAGGAGAAAAGGTATAGTTTTACTCATGGTTTCATGGGTTCAGTTCATCTCTGTCCATATTGGTGGACACATGTGTTGAAGATTTTTTCATATCCCAGGAACTAAGGAACAGAAAAATTGGGCCACAAGTGGTGCCAGGTTATAATGCTCAAGGATCACAACTAGTAGCCTAAAACTATCAGGTAGGTTTCATGATCTGACAGCGTCTTAAAATTGTGCTAACAACTATGTACCAAGTGTTCAATTACACTAACCTGTGAGGGGACACTTTACATTCAAACCATAACATCAAAGTTTGACTGATATGTGCCATCAAAAGCATAGTCTACTTGTTTTGACAGAAAAAAAGATACTTCCAGGATACATTTAAGCAAGGAAAAGGGTATGAGGATCTTGGCAGGGAGAAAAGCAGGTCATCACCCATTTGCGTATGTACACTTCTTCATGGCTTTCTTTTTTCCTTGAACTTAGTTAAATTTATATTGTCTGTATCTAAAATGGTTCTGAATAAAATGTCAATAAGCATTTTATAATTAATTGCTATAATGGAAAAGACTTTAAGCAGAACAAAGGAATAAGATTTCAAAGAAAAAGACACAGATGGTGCAACTAGCATCTGCAAGTGAACTTATGCTTCTAATAAAACCCTTAAAATTAGAATATAGCATTTTGTGAGAATTAAATCTAGATATCAACATATACTGTATCAGAATTAAACAAAGGAATTCATACCAACTTTAAAGGTTGAAGTCAACCTTGGCATGCAGCCTTCTAAATATGGAATAGGACAATGGCCACATCTGTGCCATGCCTGGAATGGTAAAGATTAAGCTGGAATGCTATACCAAACAGTATCATGCTGTTACCTTTTAGGGATTAATTACTTGATTCAAGGAAGCAAACTCAAGTCCTTTGGTCTAAAGCACCATGGACCACTCACATCTTGCCCCACTTTTCTCCCTGGCTTTCCATTTGCAAATCTGCAAGATGCAGAAGCTCTGAACAGATGTGTTAGTCTAACTCATTTCAAGTCTGCTGGGGCCAAATACTCAGGGGAGATGAATGAGACTGAATGAGACAGTTTTTACAAATCTGAAAGCTTTGTACTTTAATTATAAAATTGCAGGTTAAATAAGCTAACAAAAAGGAGGACAGGAAATTAATACAGAGCTAGAGTATCAACCCAGGGACTTCTGCTGCCACTGAACAGATGCTGGGATTCCTGTCATGTTCCCTTGGAGAGATGGCTGCATATGTGTGTTAAAGTTGAATTTCCTGAATAAACTTTGGAATTCTGTCATATGGGCTTGTTTTTAGACACACTGTGTTATATAAATTGTGTTCTGGAAAAGCAAACTAATTGCCTCTGTTTCATAATGCAAAGATACAATAAATCACACAGATAACATGAGAAAATGATTTATTTCTACTCTATGTAAATAATTGCCATGACGTTCTACAAAGAACATTGACTATTTGTTTTTAGGACCTAACAACACACCCACTTTAGAATTCTTCACACCCTCTGTGCTCTTTGAAGTCACTGCTGTGGCTGTACCATGTGCCTATAAAATCATGGCTGACCCACAGGAACCTTTTAATGATGATGTTGGCCCTTTGATTTATAGTCAACCTTTCTTTAAATCTTAGAAATGGTAATAAATACAACTGCTTAGTTCTAAAACTACTTTCATGAGACACTTGTATTTACCTGCTACTTATTCTTGAATGATTTTGTTTTGTTTTTTTATTGAATTTTTTCTATTCACAAGATAGAATCTAGAAACCTTGTTATGATATTTTGAGTTTCATTTGGCACCAGAGTTAATTGGCCAACAGTGACAGCAAAGTGTTTGTGCGAAGGGAGCTAATATAAAACCAAGAATATAAAATCAAAGTGTCTGCTTTGGAAAGAAATGTTATCAAAACAGTATTCAAAATAACATACTCATGTGAAAGCAGCAGGCAGTTGGTGGTCAGAGGCAGCCTGAAAACCACATTAATCACCATTCCATTTGAACCTTGCAGGATCATGTCAGCCTGCCACCTCCATATGTTCTAAATAGATGACATCTCTGCCAGGGAGCCTAGGAGATTAGATTATATCAGTGTCCACACTGGAATAAAGAACACCCACAGTTCCCAGATGGGGATCTTCCTTCCCTCATTTTAAAGAACTCTTTCAATTACATCAGCTGCAGAGAATTAATGATCTAAGTTTGTAGAGGCATTTTCCATAGAAACCTAAAGTCGCTAGCAAAGGAGTAGAATTCAAGCAAAACTTACATTTATAAAGAGTGATTCCTAGAAGATACAATCCTGAACCTCAAAGGAATAACGCATCCAGCCATATGACAAGCAAGGTGGTGTAAAGGCAATTAAGAAATAGGTAAGTTATAGCACATTTGATAAGTCATTTCTTAGGGCCAGCATGGAAGCATATGCCTTAAAGAACTTGGGAGGCTCAGACAGGAGACTTTTGATTTATAGGACAAACTGAACTGTTATCTGAGTCCATGACTCTAAAAACAACAGTGGTTTTTGCTAGGAAAAAAATGATTAGATGTATTTAAGACACAGTTAATATCCTACAATTCACCTTGAATTTGCTTTTTTACAAAAAAAAAAAAAATATTTGCACTCTTCCAATAAAAGTTTTTAACTTCACATGTATATTTGCAGTCTTTTTTTAAAAAATTATTTATTTATTTTTCCTACTTTATTTACATTTCAAATGTTTCCTCCTTTCCAGATCTCCCCTTTGGAACCTCCCCAATTCCTCCCCCATTCCCCTGCCACTATGGGGGTATTCTTCCACCCACCCACTCACCCACACTTGTCTTCCCTCCTTGGCATTGTCCTCTACTTGGGGATCTAACACTCTCAGGTCCAAGGGCCTCTCCTCTCCCTGATGGCCAACAAGACCCTCCTCTGCCACACATGTGGCCAGCACCATGGGTCCCTCCATGTGTATTCTTTGGTTGGTGGATCAGTCTCCAGGAGTATCGGGGTGTTAGGCCAGTTGCCACTGTTGCTGCCTCCCCGGGGTTGCAAACTCCCTCAGCTCCTTCATTCCCTTCTCCAACTCCTCCATCTGGGAACTCACACTCAGCCCTTCCATTGCTGTGAAGTGATATTTGCAGTCTTAACTCCCAATAAAGAGTAAATAAAAGAGAATTATACATTCTCCTAAAAATTAAGTATTAGTTCTGTGATTCTACTAAAGAATACCCATATATGACATTGAAATGGCAGTCTCTTCCCTGATGACTAAGGTTATTGAACATTTCTTTAAGTGCTTCTTGGCTATTGGAGATTCCTCTGTAGATAATTCTGTTTAGCTCTGTACCCTAATTTTTAATTGGGTTATTTGTTGTTTTTTTTTAGAGTCTAATTTCTTAAGTTCTTTATATATTTTGGATATTAGCCCTCTATTGGATGTTAGGTTAGTGAAGATCTTTTCTCAATCTGTAGGTTGCCATTTTGTCTTATTGACAATGTCCTTTGCCTTACAAGAGCCTTTAAGTTTCATGAGATCCCACTTGTCAATTGTTGACCTTAGAGCCTGAACTACTACTGGTGTTCTGGTCGGGAAAATTTCCCCTTTGCTGATATATTTGAGGCTATTTCTCACTTTCTCTTTTGTTATTTTCAGTGTATCTGGTTTTATGTTGAGGTCCTTGATCCACTTGAACTTGAGCTTTATACAAGAAGATTTGACCTTAGACATCAGAATGTCTAAGATCAAAAAACTTAAGTAACAGCACTTGCTGGTGAGCATGTAGAGAAAGAGGAATACTCCTCCATTGCTGGTAGAATTGCAAACTGGTACAACCACTCCAGACATCAATCTGGCGGTTCCTCAGAAAATTGTAAATAGTTCATGGTGAAAGCCCAGGTTTAACACTCCTGGGCATATACCCGAAAGATGTTTCACCATACCACAAGTCCTTTTGCACCACTATGTTCATAGCAGCTTTATTCACAAAACCAGAAACTGCAAACAACTCATTTGGGGATAATTTATACCATGGAATACTATTCAGCTATTAAAAATGAGGATATCATGAATTTTGCAAGGAAATGGATGGAACTAGGAAATATCATCTTGAGTCAGCTAACCCAAAAGGACATGCATGGTATGTACTCACTGAAAAGAGACTATTAGCCAAAAAGTTCAGAATACACCCATGATACAACCTACAGACAGTAAGAAGTTTGACAAGTAGGAAGACCCAAGTGAGGATGCTTCAATCCTACTTAGAAGAAGAAACAAAATAATCATAGGAGGCAGAGGGAGGGAAGGACCTGGGTAGGAGAGGGTACGGGGAGGGAAAAGAAGGGAAGGATCAGGTATGGGATGGGGGAGAAAGAAGTCCAGAGGGTCAAGAGAATGAATGGAAATATGCAGCTGCTGGGAGTGGGAGACAGAAACAAACCTCTAGAAAGTTCCAAAGATCTGGGATATGAGAGGCTCCCAGAACTCAGTTGGGATAACCTTAGCTGAAATGCCCAACAGTTGGGAGATGGAACCTAAAGAAACCATCTCCAATAAACAGACAGGGCCCCCAATGGAGGGTTGGAGTCACCAACACACCTTCAAAATATTGATCCAGAATTGTTCCTGTCTAAAAGAAATGCAGGGGCCAAATTGGAAAAGAGATAGAAGAAAAGGTCATGCAGTGACCATCCCAACATGGGATACATTCCATGAGCAGGCACCAAACCTTGACACTATTTCTGATGCCATGTTGTACTTGCAGACAGGAGCCTACCATGGCTGTCCTCTGAGAGGCTTTACCAGCAGCTGACTGAAGCAGACGCAGATACTTACAGCCATAGGTCGGGGATTCCTATGGAAGAGTTTGGGGAAGGATTAGAAGAGCTGGGGGAATGGCAACCCCATAGGAAGACCAACAGCATCAACTAACCTGGATCCCTGGGAGCTTTTGGAGAAAAGCCACCAACCAAAGAGCATACATGGGCTGGTCTGTAGTCTCCAGCACGTAAGTAGCAGAGGATTACCTTGTCTGGCCTCATTGGGAGAGTATGTGCCTAATCCTGTAGAGACTTGATGCCCCAGGGAAGGGAGATGTGGCTGGTGGTTTAGGGTGAGTGGGGTGGAGAGGAGTACCTTTTCTAAGGCAAAGAGTAAGGGGAATGGACCAGGGGACTTTGGGAGGGGGGGCAAGAAGGGGGGCAACATTTGGAATAAAAATAAATAAAATAATTTTAAAAATAAGAAATATAACAGAAGAAGATGAAGAAGAAGAAGAAAAAGAAGAGGAAGAAGGAGGAGGAGGAGGAGGAGGAACAAGAAGAAGAAAGAAGAAGAAGAAGAAGGAGGAGGAGGAGGAGGAGGAGGAGGAGGAGGAGGAGGAGAAGGAGAAGAAGAAGGAAAAGAAGAAGAAGAAATGACATTCAACAGCTTCTCACCTCATTTCTGAGCCTGAGTCCTGTCTCCTGACACTACAAGCAGATAGTCAGAAAATGATTTTGTCATAACCAAAACTGAGCTCTTAATGCCAATATGTAATGACCATGCCAGCTCTTTAAAACAAGTGCTGATGTTTCTTGCCTATAATATCTTATAGTTCTTTGAGAATAACTGAGGTATCTAAATTTATAATATTTGAAATACAAAGGAAATAGAAAGGGACTGTGAAGATATCTCAGTTGGTAAAGTGCTATTCAAGTGTGATTATCTGAATCCAATCAATTTCACAGGAGTCACATTAAAACCATCCAGACAAAAATGATAACAACAACAACAACAACAACAACAAAAGAAGACAAACAAAACAATGAGAACAACCAACAAACAAAACAAAAACAATAACAAAACAAAACAAACAAAAACTAGGGTAAACATCCCTGCACTGGAATAGTGGTGAGAGAAGAATCCCTTGGCTTTGTTCAACAGTCAAACTGGTTATCTCCAGATTCAGTGAGAAGAAAAATTCTGCCTCAAAATCTAATGTGTAGAACAACTGAGAAAGACACTTTGTAATCAATTTTTGGCTTCTACATGCATGAAAGGAAAAGGACATCATGTACCCCTCCCCTCATCTATATAACTACACACACACACACACACCACATCACATCACATTATATCATCTTGTCACAGCCTCAGTCATATATGCTCAGCCTCTTACACATGTCCTCCAGCACATGTCTGGATTTGGTACTACAGTCTTCATGTGTTGCCTTGTCCAGCCTTAATCAAAGATGAGGTACCTAGTCTTACTGCAACTTGATATGTCATGGCTGGTTGATATCCACAGAAGCTGGCCCTTTTCTAAAGAGAAAAATAGTTGGAGTGGATAGGTTGTTAGGGAAGTCGAGTGAGAGGAACTGGGAGGAGAGGAGGAAGGGGAATTTGAAGCCAGGATGTAAAACAAACAAAGAACAAAGAAAGAAGAAACAAACAAACAAACAAAAACAAACATGGGATTACATCTTTTCCTATGCGTTAGATTTGAATTGGAACATAGCAGCTTCTAATAGCCCAAAAACTTCCCAAGTGGCCCTGAATCTGTGACCTGCTTATAATCAAGGAAAGAGCACCACAGGACTGAAATGACAATGTCCATTAATTAGGATTGTCAAATTTTGAAAATCAGATGATAAAAACATAAGGGTAGTAGCCTGTGCTGTATAGCTGGGTGGTTAGTATGTAGAGAAGGTGAGTGTAGGTGAGTATCCAGTGTGAGTGGACTGAAACAGAAAGAAGGCTTTTAGCAGTAATACAGTACACATAGCCTTATTTTTTCCACATTGTGCTTTTGAAAATGCCACACTAATCCATGAAACTGTAGTAGGAAGGACGATTCAATATACTTCACAGCTGATTTTCACAGTCATTGTTATTATGATAGCAATCAGAAGTGAAGGGGAAAAAGTGTTATAAATAATTGGTCACAGGCTATCAGGGACCAGCAAGAAGAGCAAGCCAGTAGTCTAGGAGTGCCTGAGGGATCAGACAATGATAAGTGAGGTAATATGGTGTCAGCAGGACCAGAGAAGGAATTAACACAGGAGGTAAAGCCAATGTATAGATTCTGAGTTGACTTAGCAGAGAGCTAGCCTAAGACTGAGAGTGCAGCCATTCACATGAATTGACTACAGGCTCACACCCTGGAGAAAGAGATACAAGTTGGAACCTTCCGTTCAGAAAGGGGCTTATCACCACAAAAGCTCATCACTGAGATTTTGAAATTAATAAGACTTTAAATTGAATAGGGAGTTACTATGAAACAATGAAAAATAAGAAAATAATAAAAACTAAATTCATAAATGTGAAAATCAATCAACTTCATAAATTACAAATGCACTTATAAGAAAATAGAAAGTATATCTTTGCTCAGTTCCATTACACATTTTTATGTGTATTCGCTCATCATTAGGATTGAACCAGAAATTGAAGATGCTATCTTTGTAAAAAGATGCTCTTGGGAGGTAAGGATTGTTCATTAAATGTAATCAATAACAAAAAAACCTCAAACAATTTTAATCTGACAACTAAGTGCACGAGTCCTTAAGCTATATACAGAGGCAAGATTTGACCTGACTGTACAATCATGGAAAACGCCCAGTCAGGTGGGGCATGGTCACCCTCCGTTACCACCATAGTACTGTCCTTTCCTAAGTTTATTATGACCTGTGTGCACTAAGGCAGCAATAATAATGATAGGATTAATCTTTTTTGTTTGTTTGTTTGTTTGTTTTTTTGAGATAGGGTTTCTCTGTGTAGCCCTGGCTGTCCTGGAACTCACTCTGTAGACCAGTCTGGCCTTGAACTCAAAAATCCACCTGCCTCTTAATCTTTTATAGTTCTCAAAGAAACTGAGAAAAACACTTAGCAAACCTATGAGAAATCCACTATGAGATCCTTAAGAATGTGGTAAAAACAAAACAAAACAAATCACAGTTTTCTGGAGTAAAAGCCCAAGTAAAGTTTTTGAATCTATTAAGTTGATTAAATGGGAGAAATACTTCATGAAATATTGGTCTTTAAAGGGATTAAATATTGGGAATTAAGGTTCATAAAATGAATTTTACTCCTCAAGCATGCATATATTAATGACAAAAGGTACACAAATATAATTTATTACACTGGCATGGCTACTTTCCTAACTGGGAAGTTAGTAGACTGACTAGAAATGGGCCTAATTGGAAAGTGAAGAATTTTTACTGTCTACTGACTGACTTTTGAATTTCATGATTCTTTAATCAGACAAAGTGGGTATTTATTTTTAAGCTTCTAAAAAAGTATTAGATGACTAAAATGACACACACACAAATATTTTATAATTTTCAAATCCATAATAAGAACATATCTTAGATGTCATATTATGGAAATGCTGAAAGCCAAACCTTCAGAGAGAGGATTAGAGGCAGGGAGAAATTAACACAGAAATGCATATTTTTATCCATATTATGATACATAGATAAAGATAAGTAAAACAGAGAAGACTTCAACCATCTTTAAAGAAAGCAAGTAATTATAGACCTATGGGTAAATGTAGGAAAGAAGAGAAATCAGAGCTTTAAACATAGACTGTAAGTTAAATTGCAAAGAAAAAATGAATTCCAAATTTGAAATAATACACATCTGCTTTATTAGATGCTAATCCAACTATAACAAAAGTATGAAGCAGAGAAAATCCCAAACTGTATCAGCAAGGGCTATGAAGTGAACCTTTGTCCATGCTGATGATAATGGAAATATTCTCCATTCTGACACAGAAAGAGGTGGAGCCAGGCTTAGAGTGATAACTTGGTTAGTGAACTAGTTCTCTTGCAAGCATCAGGACCTGAATTTGATGCCCAGAGCCCTTGTAAGGAGCTGATCATGGCAGCCTACACTTGTAATCCGAATGCAAGGAAGATGGAGACTATGAAGTTTGCTGATCAGCTAGTGTAGCCTACTTCATAAGTTCAGGCCAGCAAGAAACCATGTCTTAAAACATATGCACACACATGCACATGCACACAACACACAGAGAGAAGAAACACTAACCCAAAGATCTGGTTGGAGTTTCTCTTAATATTCATGTGGTTTAGATGTAGATGAGTAACTGTTGACTGATAATCACTGTGGCCATGTCTCATTTGTTTCTTTCTTTCAGCAATATCACTAAACCAGGGAGATACCGTGATCATATATAGGCTCTACCTCCAGCTAGAACTATGAACCAACGTACATCTTTATTGTATTGTAACATGTGTGGTACATTTCTTCCCTTCTGAGGAGTACCTGGCAAGAGCCCTCATTCTTGTGATGTCCTTGAGAAACTTGGGATTTATGTTTTGTGTAGGTAGACTCACCACAGATGGTTCACAGGCTGGACTTTGACAAGACATTTTCCTTTTCAACAAAGAATCCAAAACCATACAATGGAAAACTGAAACCATCTTCAATAAATAGTGCTGGTCTAATTGTATATCTGCATGTAGAAAAATGCAAATGGATCCTTATTTATCACACCACACAGAATTTAAGCCCAAATAGATAGAGGACCTCGACTAAAAATGAGATACACTAAACTTAATAGAAGAAAATGAGGGACATAGCCTTGAACTCATTGGTACAACTAACAGTTTTCTGATTAGAACACCAATGCCTTAGGCCATTAAATCAACAATTGATAAATGGGACCTCATGAAATCCAAAAGCCTCTGAAAGGCAAAGGACTCTGTCAACAGGACAAAACAGCAGACTACAGATTGGGAAAAGATCTTCATTAACTCTATATCCAAAAGAGGGCTAATATCCAACATATATAAACACCTCAAGAAGTTAAACTCCAATAAACCAAATAACCAAATTAAAAAATAGGGCAAAAACATAGGGAATACTCAACAGAGGAGTCTCAAATGGCTGAGAGCACTTACAGAAAGGCTCAGAATCTTTTCTCATCAGGGAAGTATAAATCAAAACAACTCTGGGATTCTACCTCATGTCAAATAGAACTGCTAAGATAAAAAAAAATTCAACGGACAGCGCAGGCTGATAAGGATGTAGTAGACAAAGGGGTACACTCCACTACTGATAGTGGGATTGAAAACTTGTACAATCATTGCAGAAATCAATTTGATAGTTTCTTTGAAAATTGGAAATACCTCTACTTATGACACAGCTATATCACTCCTGGGCATATACCCAAAAGATGCTCTATCATCCTACAAGGATTTGTGCTCCACTATGTTCATAGTAGTTTTATTCTATTTGTAATAGCCAGAAACTGGAAACAACCCAGATATCCTTCAACCAAAGAATGGATACAAAAAAATGTGGTACATCTTTACAATGGAATACTATCCAGCTATTAAAAACAGGGTCATCATGAATTTTGCCAGCAGATAGATGGAACTAGAAGTATCATTCTGAGTGAGGTAACCCAGACCCAAGAGAACATGCATGGTATGTACTCACTGAAGATAATATTAGCCATAAAGTACAGAATATCCATGATACACTCCACAGATGCAAATAAGTTAAACAAGAAGAAAGGCCCAGGCAAGGATAACTTGAGCCACACTTAAAAGGGAAAGAAAATAAACCAAGGAGGCAGAGAGAGGTAGGGAAATGGGTAGGAGAGGGGAGGGGAAGGGGAATGGGAGAGCAGAATCAGGTATGTGGAGAGATAGGTAGGAGGCCCAGAGGATCAGGAGAATGAATGAAAATCTGCAGCTAGCAGGGTTAGGGGAAGGGGAGAATCTATAGGAAGTCCCTGAGATCTGGGATAAGGGAGACTCTCAGGAGTCAGTGCTGGTGACATTAGCCAAGATACCTAACAGTAGGGAAATGGAACCTATAGAGCCCACCCCATCTAGCCAGGCACGACCTCCAGGGAAAGTATAGGGACACCAACCTACCCACAAAGTTTTGACCCAAAACTTATTCTGTCTAACAGAATTGCAGAGATGGAATAGAGACCAAAAGAAAGGCTAACCAATAACTGGCACAACTCAAAACCCATACTAAGGACAAGCACCAATCCCTGACATTATTAATGATACCTTGTTATGCTTGTAGACAGGGGCCTAACATAGCTGTCCTCTGACAGAGTCTACCCAGCACTGGACTGAAACAGATGCAGATACTCATAGCTAAACATTAAATTGAGGTCAGGAGCACTTACAGAACAGATGAAGGAAGGATATAAATAGATGGGAACCCATAGTAAGACTAAAAGTGTCAACAAGCCTGAACCTCCTAGGAGCTCCCTGAATCTAAGTCACCAACCAAAGGATATACACAGGCTGGAATGAGGACCCTGACCCACATGTAGCTTACAGGCAGTTAAGTCTTCCTGATTGCCTTGTCTGGCCTCAGGGGGAAAGGATGTGCCTAATTATGTTGAGACTGGATGTGCTGGAGTGGGGAGATACCCAGGGGTTCCACCTTCTTAGAGGAGAAGGGGAGAGGAATGGGTTGGAGATAATCTGTGAGAGAGGGACAGGGAGGGGAAGCAGTGTCTGGGATGTAAAGAAATAAATTAATAATAATAAAAAGATGAACAACCAAGCATGGTGGGATGGCTGTTCATAGAGAATTGCAAGTTCAAGGGTAGCCTATTTAAAAAAAACAAAAACCAAAAACCAAAAAGCTCAATACTATTTGATTCTGGTAAAGTTCATAAGAGAGCAACAACACCCTAAAACAAAAATCTTAAACCTCAAAAAAAAAAAAAAAAACCTTAAACTTCAGAAAATTATCTGTAGATCATTGGCTCTTTTCTCTATATATTTAACAAACTATTAGATATGAATTTTATTATTTCACATAGAAATTTTAGAAAAGCTTTTGGGGATATTTGGGAACTCCAGTGGTACCAAACTTGTCTTGATAATTTCATTGCTTCAGTATTTTATGAGGTAGATTAGTATCTCAGTTTCATTTCTGTTCTTGTAATAATAATAATAATAATGAAAAACTTGAGGGGAAAGGTTGTTTGTTGATTTGGTTTGTTTTTGTGGGGAAGTTGGGACAGACACATAAAGCATCAAATCCACAGAAAAGAATAGGGAGAGAAATGCAGTCTTGCTTGCTTGGTCTTCTCTTATTATCTTTTAGGTGCTTCTGCCTATGGAATGGTGTTACCCATAATGATTTTTATATATTAATTAACAATAAAGACAATTCCTCTCAGTCATATCCATAGTCTACCATGATCTATACAACTCTTCATTAAAACTCTTTTCAGGTTATTGAAGGCTGAGAAAAAAATGAAATTCAGAACTAATTGGTGTAGTTATTGTTCTTGTAACAGAAATTGTGCTATCTAGGTAGAGTAGAAAGGAATTTAACAGAGGTATATTGGTGTTGCCAAATATCATTAGAAGACCTGAACCTCTGGTGGATTTCAGTTTAGACTTTGAAAAAGACTCATAGTACAGCATGGTGAAATTGTACTTTCCAGAGCCATCCAGCAAATGGATAAGAAGCTAGGGAACAGAGGGAACATGACTGCAGATAGCCAGAACATCCCACTGCTTTTTCCACAAATGGAACTGGCCTTTGGATAGCCCCTTTCTCTTCCTATTCATGGTTTGTTTTGGTAGACAGTTATTAGAATGTGAATAATGAAGCTACTACCACATAGACACAGGTTTTTACTCCAGTAGTCATCATTTAACCTTTATAAAAGAGCACTAATTTTTTTTTTCAACAACTAAGAGGGCAATTTAAAGCATCATTACATTTATTCATCTTATTTTGCAATTATTTCCTTGTTTTACATGTGGTCCAGGTTTGTGCTTAGGGCAAGTACACAGTTTCAATATAGCGCTATATGGATCCAAGCTCTCATATTAACTGTGAAAGCCTAGCAAAAACTATTATGTTAAACTTTAATTTCTTCATCTCTAAAATGGACATATTGATAGTGGCAACTATTCAGAAAAGTTTTCTGCAAATTTTTATGAAGTGCTTAAATTGCCACATGCCTCTTCACGAGCCCCCAGGCTCTTTCCCTTCCTTCAATGCACCATCTACTTAAGTAACAGTCTTGGATCTACCATTGCTCTCAGTGAAGAATCAATTATATCCACGGTCTCTGCTCAGCCACATCTATCTTCATCTCTGACATGATGCTGGCAGAGTTTATCATTTTCCTGAGTTGTCACCATCATTGATGCTGACAGCTCACACCAGTGTTTATTCCTCTCTAAGCTCTCTCTGTACTCTTAGAGTAATTATGAAAATACATGTGGTCATATCCTCTTTCCCATCTATCATCTTACAGCTAACCCCATTATCTCCTGCCTGTGATAGTTTTTCAATCACACAGTGATGGTTGATGTCTTCATTTTCTGTTTCAATTCATTTTGTATACTTGTGACAAATGAATACCTTACGTATAATTTTGATGTTATTCTCATGCTCAGAAAATGTGAGTCACTTTCTCTTGAAAATCTCATTCAGTAAATCACATTGGTCTGATTCTCCAAGCTCTTATCCATGTGTTGCTCTCTGTGTTTCCTAGCGTTACACAAGTTGTTCATTATTATTGGCTACAATTTTACTGAGCCCTCTTCCTATAGAAATTTGTCTTGTATGCCTTTACAAAAGCATCCTACTCCAAAACATTTTTTGTCATTGACAATGGTTTATTGAGAAAGGATCTTGCTATATATTCCTGTTTGGATTAGAACATGAGATACACTTATCTTAGACTTAAGTGTTGTGATGGCAGATGTGCCCCACTATGTCTAGCTAAAACTCTCAGAGTCTGTGTATAGTGATTTCCTCCAAGGAAAATGTCTGGTGAACTTCAACCTGGTAGGCATCTTCCTTTCTAATCTAGCTTTGTGCTTATTTGGATGAATCAGTTCTGCTACTGATCCAAGGTATCAAGGTAATCAGTGGTCAGGAAGGTTCCTTGAAGGTCAGATAACAAAGGTGCTAGAGGCATTACAACTTTTGTTGTAACTGCTTAGTTTTCTTTTTTTTGATATAAGAAAGTATCTGTAGAACTGTTAACAAATAGAACTACTTACAACAAAAAACTCATTACAAAACTTTTATTTATAATAGTACTTTATTTAAAATATAAAACCACAAGCAACTCACCACTTCTAAGGTTTTACAATGAGCTTGATACCAAACCAGCGGATACTGAGATTCTGGGACACACTATGCTTGAGTCTGTCAAACGGCTCCTGTTGAGAATTTGCTACATGTCATGGCAGGAGCATGTTTGTATTGATAACTTCTATATCATTGTTATAAGCTTGAAATATGTGTATTGTTTCAAATTTCCACTTGCAAAGAGTTTACTACAAAGCAAGATTTCTACTTTTATGCATTATCTGCTGATGGTTTACTCTTTTTATAAAAATTATTCTTGAAAAGCAAAAAAAAAACCCTGTCATCTTTATTGTTTTTAACACAAAGAGGTAGTTAGCAAGTGTCTATCTATATCTATCACCTATCTATTTATTAGCCATCTATCTATCTATCTATCTATCTATCATCTATCTATCTATCTATCTATCTATCATCTGTCTGTCATCTATCATATGTCTGTCTGTCTGTCTGTCTATTTATCATTATCTTCTTCTTCATCATCATCATCTATCATCTATTTATCAACTCCCTACCTTCCTGCCATAGCCTCCCAAATGCTGGGATGACAGGTGTGTATATCACCAAACCTAACTAACTCTTTGATAAGTAAAAAGTGGAGCACAGAGACACAGACACAGTGATCTGGACCTTGCAAAACATTAGCTTTGAATTTCATTTGTCCTTTTTGTCCTTCTTAAAAAAGAATTATTTATTGATTTTTATGTATATGAGTACATTGTAGCTATCTTTAGACACACCATAAGAAGACATTGGATCCTATTACAGATGGTTGTGAGGCACTAGATGATTGCTAGGAATTGAACTCAGGACCTGTGGAAGAGCAGTCAGTGCCCTTAACTGCTGAGCCCTCTCTCTACCCCGTTTTCAGCTTTTTTCCACTTGTTTCCAGCACTTTACAAGACCCTAGAACATGGGCTATGAGACTTTTTAAATTTATTAATTGGTTATTTTATTTATTACATTGCAAATGTTGTCCGCCTTCCAGGTCTCCTTTCTGCAAACACCCAGTCGCATCCCCCCTCCCATTTGCCTGTAAGAGGGTGCTCCCCAATCCACACACCCACTTCCACCTCACCCCTCTAGCATCCCCTACTCTGGGGCAACAACCTCTACAGGACTAAGGGCCTCCCCTCCCATTGATAACAGATAAGGCAATCCTCTGCTACATAAGTTCCTGGAGTCATGGACCCATCCATTTATACTCTTTAGTTGGCAGTTTAGTCCTTAGGAGCTCGGAGTGGAGGAGTGTTTAGTTGATATTATTGTTCTTCCTATGGGGTTGCAATCCCCTTCAGCTCCTTCAGTCTTTCCCATAATTTTTCCATTGGGGTCTCCGGGCTCAGTCCAATAATTGGCTGTGAGCATCTGCACAGATATTGGTCAGGTGCTGGCAGAGCCTCTCAAAAGACAGCTCTACCAAGCTTCAGTCTAGGAGCACTTCTTGGCATCAGCAACAATATTGGAGTTTAGTATCTGCAGGGTGGGATGGATCCCAAGGAAGGGCAGTCTCTGGATGGTCTTTCCTTCAGTCTCTGCTTTTTCCCTGTGTTTCCTTTAGGTAGGAACAATACTGGGTTAAAACTTTTGAGATGGGTAGGTGGCACAATCCCTCAACTGGGGGCCATGACTATCTACTGGAGGTGGTCTCTTCAGGTTCTATCTCTCTTCTGTTGGGTATTTCAACTAGTGCCATCCATGTTGGGTCCTGGGAACCTCTTGTTTCTCTGGTATCTGGGACTTTCTAGTGGTTCCCCTGTTCCCCACCACTACTACATACTTCTACTCAATCTCCTGATGCTCTGGACTTCTTTCCTGTCTCTTTTCATATCTGACCCTAAAATATCATTCTCCCAAACTTATTTATTCCTTTAATTGCTCATATTTATTTTCGATTATGGGTTAACTTCTTTCCATACCAGTCTGAGCTCCCTCAAATAGGGAATATTTAATAGTAAAAAATAATTACGGACATTGTTTTGTAGAAGGCACTAAATCAATTCACTACTTGTAACTTATAAGCAGTATTCTTAGTACTGACAGCCTGTAGACTATATCAGTTTGTGGAATTCATATTAAATTCCATGTAGAAATCAGTTTGTCATATTTAGAGTAGTCTATTTCTTTTAGACATGATGTTTCAAATTACTCACAAGTGAGTATTTAATCAAATTTTATCCTTTTTTTCAGGTATTGAAACTCAGCCTACTTCCCCACTTGTAAGCCATTATTTGCACAAGAGCAGCAGCTATGAATGATCAAACATGATAATTCTCAAGATGAGTGGTCAACAGTCATGTGTAAAATGAATGGATGAATTAATGAATGAATGAACACACATATACACATTGTTTAACCACTTGTTGATAAGTAGAAATCGTCTCAGTTTTATATTCACATACTTCTGAAACATCTACTCCAAAGGCTTTCCTATAATTCATTCAGTCTAAACCACCATAGCTTTCAGTAGCATTGCCAAAGTGTCTCATCTCAGTTTTTCCTCTTCTTCACTGTCATAAGGGGGAATTTGATCCATTTCAGAGGTGGTGCATAACCTATGATGCATGCATACCTCACACCCCCTGAGTATCCATCTATACTTCTTCCTGTCCTCCCAAACTTACTCAGTTTCTCCAAAATCACTTGTGCTTCCCTGGCTTCACTGAGTTGTCTGTTCACATATACTCTGTGCTGTAGTCATGCTGCATACAAAATTTTCAATACACTCTCCTCCATCCTATGGCTACAGATGGGACCTGTTTTCCCTTCTTTGTGGAAGAACTTATTCCCTGTATGTATGAAAATTCTCTCCATACAGGGGGAACTATGTATTTTTTGAGACCCAGTTTTAGTCTTCTTTACCTTATGAAGCTCTTCTTTATTTATCAGGTTGAATATATCAGTAATTTCTTCTGCTCATGTAGCCCACATTTTCATTATTAATATGTTGGAAGTGATAAAAATATTTTTACATTGTTACTTACCATTGAACAAGGAAATCACTGCAAATAACAACCCTAAAATATTGCCAGCTTTTACCACAACACCATACAGTCAGCTCACAATATGTACATGTTAGCAAATAACTTTTCAAGCCTTAAAAGTAGAACTTTATTTGACATTAAAAAATGGAGCCAAGTACTGTACAAGAACAAGTCTTTAAAAACAAAATTTTGGCCAATAAAATAGGCAAAGTAGTCAAGTGATATTTTTAAGGAAAACATTGTTTAAAAATCATGATTTTTGGTTACATTCATATTGGTATTTTTAATTCAGAAAGAAAAATGTCACACATAGGCATTAAATTGCTTCAGCAAATAATATCTGGCATTTAAAAATGGATAAGCTGCCAAGTAGGCTCTAAGAAGTTACTCATTAAAATAGGGTGTATAAAGAAAACCACATTGATGTTTGATGGCTATAGTATAAAATTAACTATGCAGTTATATTAAGTGTACCATGAATGTATTGATCTTTATAAATTGTATTTAATTTTTGGTCTCTGGTTTTCCTATTTAATGACTGCTAATTGCAATCTCAATATGTATTTACTTTGATGTTAAGGAACATACCAGAATAATGATTTCAAAAGAAAAAACACCGTACTGAAAGTTGAAAATCTTTCTGCTTTACTAATGATACAGTTTTACAGCATTCCAGTATGATTCTATCCAGTACAGATCTCATGGTCTACGTGGAGAAGCTGCAAGCCAACATGAAATCAGCTCTGCCAAAGTGTCTGACAGTCAGTGTAGTGTAGGTGCCTATGGGTTATACAGTAGAGATGATGGATCAGATGCTATCCTAGGCAACCATCACATTACCAGTCTTTGCAGGAGTGAAGTCTGGCAGAAGACATGAGGCATAGAATCAAGATCCCAACATGGGTGAAGAAACCTCTCAAGTAGCCACATATGTGCTTATAGTTTAAGAGCTCCTGCCTTACATGAGAGGGTGGAATAGAGTTCATGTTGGTTCATAGAATCCTACAAAAATATTATGTGAAAACAGAGTAAAAGCATGTTTAGAGAGAGAGAAAGAGAGAGGTAGTCAAGTAAGCATTCATAACAACTGACAAGTATTCTATAACAAGAATTATGTTTAAAAATTACAATATCATTGCGATTCAGCCACCTAGACACTGGTTAAATTACTGAGTGAATGAAGTCTGTTATTGGTTATGAACACATATATATTTACATCTTTTGAAATTGTGAGGGGAGGAAGAACGAAAACTTTTATTGTAAACAAAATCTCAATCAATTTTGCCAATAAAGACTCCAGAGCTAGGTGCAGGGGTAAAAGCCTGCTAGCTCAGAGAGGCAGAGAGAGCACCCAACTGACCTTCCTCCACACCAACATCCCAAAGGAAAAAGAAAGTTCTTTTCCACACTGTCTCAAAAAGCCCTGAAACTGAAGGTTCATCTCTTCTACTTCCTGTGCATCTCTCTGTCCTCCTGATTTCCTCTCAATCTCTACGGTTTTTTGCCTATGTTCACTCCCTGTCTACTGGTTGTTTGCTCTGCCTCTTAACCTGGGTTGACTTTATTTAATCCTGTTTACAATAAACAGAAAGCTCTTGAGTTAAAGGTGTGTGCTAGGGTTGAGCTACACTACAACTAAATAAAGGATTTTTCAGTAAATAACACAATCTTGGGGTTCAAGGTGTGATCAAATATCCTGCAACAGAGAACAATTCTTTATTGTTTATGCTGGAGCCCTCAGTGTGATCACCTGCAGCTTTACAGTATTCAGTAAGAACCAGTAAAACAAAGCAAAGCAAAAGATAGAAGATTTCTATAGCTTGGTGAGGTTCCCATGACTGTGACAAGCTATCTAAGATAATCATTTTAATAATGAAAAAAGGTAATTTTCACTGAAAGTTTCAAAGTTTCAGTCTACCATTTGTTCTCATTTCTCTGGGTCTGTGGAAATACAATATATCATGGTGGGGGCCTGTGGTAGAGGAATCTGTTTATTTCTCTGCAACTGATAGGCAAAGGGAGATAAAGAAGAGGGGATGGGGTCCTTATATGCTGTTATGGGAGTGTCTGCAACCCTGGTTGATTCTAGTAGGCCCCATTTCCTAAAGGTTTTGGTACTTTCCAGAATCCCCACTAAGTCCCAAACATATGACTTTTATGAAACATTGATTTGAATCATAATAAGTATTAATAGAACCACAAAGGCAGTGGTATTGAAAAGAACAGTCATTTATACATTACCTTATGAAAGGATAGCCCCTCTGCCTAACAAAACATTGAAAAACAATGTATTTTTTGGTCTCTGCCCCTTCACTATGAGATCCCTAGTTAGTACAGACCATGACTCATGACAACTATCTTTTCCCTGGGGCAAGGCTATACATCCTTGATGGTTAAATCTTATTTAGCCATTATTATATTTAAAATAAATAAAAGTGCCTTGGGCTCAGTTTGTATTTAATAATAATATTTTGAAGTAATATGTGGCATTTTGAGTAGAATCATTCTTCTAATCCTAACTTTTCTTTTCCTTTTCTTATTCCCATGAATTATTTTGAGTATTTGGAAAAGGCTGTCAAGGTAGTCAACATATTGCAACCCACAAAAGAAACTATAAACAACCACATTAGAAGTAGATGAGGTAGTTTTCTTTGTATTTCATGAATATAGGAACACAAAGAAGGTACAATGACTAGAAAATAATCTAATTTTAAATTATAGTATTACATCTAATGACTATCAACTAGATACTGTAAACTTTACCCTAGAAAATATATGCTCAATCAGTCTTGTGAGCAGCAAAGCACTAGAATAAACTCTGTGAATTAAGATGTAGAAGAGGTATTAGCCCTCCTGTAGTCCTCCTGTGATCACTAAGTGTCTGCTAATAGTGCCAAAGAAATGGAAGCAAACAAAATGCATTTTAGCAGATAAATGGGTAAAGGTGTTGGTATACACATAGTGCAATAGAATATTATTTAGCCTGGGAAGGAAATTCTGAAATACTAAAGAATATGAATTGTTCTTCACATTATGGTAAATGGGATCACCCAACCATAAGGTGGTAAATCTTGGATAATTCTACTTACAGGGATATCAGAATTAGTCCTTCTCTTAGTGTCAAACATAAGGCAGTAATAAAGATCTGGATCATATGGACAAATGAATTACTAATTAATAGGCATAAAGTCTCAAGTAAAAAAAGATAAGTATATTCTAGGGATATGTTCTCCAGCATGATATCTGTAAACAGTGATACTTTTATACAGTTAAATTTTATTTACATAGAAGATTTTATATATTCTTTGATACTTTATTTACATTTCAAATGTTTCCCGCTTTCTATATCTCCCCTATGGGACCCCCTCTCCCCCCTCCCCCTGCCTCTATGAGGGTATTCCACTACCCACCCACTCTCTTCTTCCCTCCTTGTCATTCTCTAATACTCAAGCATATAACACCTTCAGGCCCAAGGGCCTCTCCTCCCTCTGAGGGCTAGCAAGGCCCTCCTCTGCCACATATGTGGCCAGCACCATGGGTCCCTCCATGTGTATTCTTTGGTTGGTGATCCAGTCTCCTGGAGGATCCTGAGGTCAAGCCAGTGGACACTGTTGCTCCCTCCATGGGGCTGCAAACACCCTGAGCTCCTTCAGTACCTTCTCCAACTCCTCCATCTGAGACCTCACACTCAGCCCAATGGTTGCTGTGGAGTGACTCTTGGGTATTCAGAACTTTTGGACTAATAACCACATATCAGTGAGTACATACTGTGTTCATTCTTTTGTGACTCAGTTACCTTGCTCAGGATGATATTTTCAAGTTCCATCCACTTGGCTGTGAATTTCATGAAGTCATCGTTTTTAATAGCTGAGTAGTATTCCATTGTGTAAATGTACTACACTTTCTGTATCCATTTTTCTGTTGAGGAACATCTGGGTTGTTTCTAGTTTCTGGCTACTATAAATATGGCTGCTATGATAATAGTGGAACATGTGTCTTTATTGCATGCTGGAGCATCTTCTGGGTATATGCCCAAGAGTGGAATAGCTGGGTCCCCAGGTAGTACTATGTTCATTTTTCTGAGGGTCCAACAAACTGATTTCCAGGAGGTTGTATCAGCTTGCAATCCCATCAGTAATGGAGGAGTGTTCCTCTTTCTCCACATCCTCTACAATATCTGCTTTCACTTGAGCTTTTGATCTTAGCCATTCTGACTGGTGTGAGGTGGAATCTCAGGGTTGTTTTGATTTGCATTTCCCTGATGACTAAGAATGTTGAACATTTCTTTAGGTGCTTCTCAGCCATTTGAGTTTCCTCAGTTGAGAATTCTCTGTTTAGCTCTGTTCCCCATTTTTCGATAGGGTTATTTGGATCTCTGGAGTCTAACTTCTTGAGTTCTTTGTATATATTGTATATTAGCCCTCTATTGGATGTACGATTGGTAAAGATCTTTTCCCAATATGTTGGTTGCCGTTTTGTTCTATTTACAGTGTCCTTTGCCTTACAGAAGCTTTGTAATCTCATGAGGTTCCATCTGTCAATTCTTGATCTTAGAGCATAAGCCGTTGGTGTTCTGTTTAGGAACATTTCCCTTGTGCCCATGTGTTTGAGAATTATCCCCACTTTCTCTTCTGTTAGATTCAGAGTATCTGGTTTTATGTGGAGGTCCTTGATCCACTTGGACTTTAGCTTTGTACAGGGAAATAGGAATGGATCAATTTGCATTCTTCTACATGTAGACTGCCAGTTGAAACAGCTCCATTTGTTAAAAATGCTGTCATTTTTCCACTGGATAGTTTTAGCTCCTTTGTCAAAGATCAAGTGACTGTAAGTGTGTGGGTTCATTTCTGGGTCTTCAGTTCTATTCCATTGATTTACCTGCCTGTCACTGTATCAAAACCATGCAGTTTTTATCACTACTGCTTTGTAGTACAGCTTGAGATCAGGGATGCCAATTCTCCCAGAAGTCCTTTTATTGGTGAGAATAGTTTTTGCTATCTTGGGTTTTTTGTTATTCCATATGAATTTGAGAATTGCTCCTTCTAAGTCTATGAAGAATTGAGTTGGAATTTTGATGGGGATTCCATTGAATCTGTATATGTCTTTTGGCAGGATGGCCATTTTAACTATATTTTTTCTGCTAATTCATGAACATGGGAGATCTTTCCATCTTCTGAGGTCTTCTTTGATATCTTTCTTCAGAGACTTGAAGATCTTGTCATACAGATCTTTCACTTGTTTGGTTAGAGTCACAACAAGTTACTTTATATTGTTTGTGACAATTGTGAAGGGTGTCATTTCCCTAATTTCTTTCTCAGCCTGTTTATCCTTCAAGTATAGGAAGGCTACTGATTTGCTTGAGTTGGCATCCGGCCACTTTGCTGCAGTTGTTTATCAGCTGTAGCAGATCTCTGGTGGAATTTTTTCGAGTCACTTAAGTATATCATCATATCATCTGCAAATAGTGATATTTTGATTCCTTCCTATCCAATTTGTATCCCTTTGACCTTCTTTTGTTGTCTAATTGTTCTAGCTAGAACTTCAAGTACTATATTGAATAGATAGGCAGAGAGAGTGCAGCCTTGCCTAGTCCCTGAGTTTAGTGGGATTGCTTCGAGTTTCTCTCCATTTAGTTTGATGCTGGCTACTGGTTGCTGGATATTGCTTTTACTTATGTTTAGGTATGGTCCTTGAATTCCTGATTTTTCCAAGACTTTTATCATGAAAAGATGTTGAATTTTGTCAAATGCTTTTTCAGCATCTAATGAAATTACCATGTGGTTTTTTAATTTTAGTTTCTTTATGTAGTGGATTACATTGATGGATTTCCTGGTATGGAACCATCCCTGCATCCCTGGGATGAAGCCTACTTGATCATGGTGAATGATCGTTTTGATGTGTTCTTGGATTTGGTTTGCAAGAATTTTATTGGGTATTTTTGCATCAATATTCCTAAGGGAAATTGGTCTGAAGTTTTCTTTTATTGTTGGATCTTTGTGAGGTTTTGGTATCAGTGTAACTGTGGCCTTATAGAATGAATTGGGTAGTGTTCCTTCTGTTTCTATTTTGTTCAATAGATTGAAGAGTATTGGTATTAGGTCTTCTTTGAAGGTCTGATAGAATTCTGCACTGACCCTATCTGGTCCTGGGAGGTTGTTTTTGGTTGGTAGACTTTTAATGACTGCTTCTATTTCTTTAGGGTTTATGGTACTGTTTAGATGGTTTATCTGATCCTGACCTAACTTTGGTATTTGGTATCTGTCTAGAAACTTGTCCATTTCATCCAGATTTTCCAATTTTGTTGTGTATAGGCTTTTGTAGTAGGATCTGATGATCTTTTGAATTTCCTCAGAATCTGTTCTTATATCTCCCTTTTCATTTCTAATTTTCTTAATTTGGATACTGTCTCTGTGCCCTCTGGTTAGTCTGGCTAAGAGTTTATCTATCTTGTTGATTTTTCTCAAAGAACCAGCCCCTGGTTTTGGTGACTCTTTGTATAGTTCTTTTAGTTTCTACCTGGTTGCTTTCAGGCCTTAATTTGATTATTTCCTGCCTTCTATCCTCTTGGGTGTATTAGCTTCTTTTTGTTCTATAACTTCAGATGTGCTGTTGAGCTGCTAGTATATGCTCTCTTTAATTTCTTTTTGGAGGCATTTAGAGCTATGAGTTTTCCTCTTATCACTGCTTTCATTATGTCTCATAGGTTTTGGTATGTTGTACTTTCATTTAAATTAAATTCTAGGAAGTCTTTAATTTCTTTCTTTATTTCTTCCTTTACCAAGTTATCATTGAAAACTTTATATTTTGAATACTTAAAGTAAAAACGGAATTTTAAAAGTGAACTGTTTTTCTTTCATTGTTTTTGTTCTATTTACTGGAATTATTTAAATTTCAAATAGTTCTTCATTCAGTTTCTTGATAATGCTATAAAATTTATTTTATAAATTAGCACATAACTACCAGGAAATATTGGATAAGAGTATGACACATATTGTGTGTATTTAAATGAGTAATACCCATGTTATCCAATAACAAAGGGAAATATGTATTACATTAAAGTTTATTTAAAATGCTACTGACTTTCTGTTAAATGTGTTCTATAAGACCATGTATGCTTTGTGATTAAAGGATAAAATGCTAGCAATCATGCTCATTGTGTCTGTTCATGGCTAAACCAGAAAAACATTGATCATCTTTGAAAATAAGCACAGGATTGTCTGGCTCATGGCTCATAACAAGGAGCTGTGGGGGACCCCAAGAGTGTTCTGCTTCCCAGTGGAGGCCTTCAGGGGCACCAAGAACAGCCTGTTTGGAACCATGCCCCACCAATCCCTTCCCAGTCTGGTCCACCTGGCACATAGCCAGCATAGGTAAACTGTGCACCCACCCCTTACATATTGCCTTCCCACAGATTTACCAAGGAGTCATACTGGCCTCAGGCTTACCCAGCCAACACCTGGGAAAATCAGATGGCTAAAGGACAGCATAAGAACAAAATCAACTAGAGCCAGGGCAATATGGCATCACCAGAGCCTGGCTTTCTTACTAGAGCATATCCTAGATACCTTAACACAGCTGAAACACAAGAAGATGATCTTAAGTATAATGCTTTAAATTGGAAATAAATAAGCTCCTTAAAGAAATTCAGGAAAATACAATCAAACAGATGAAGGAAATGAATAAAATAGTCCAAGAACTGAAATTGAAAATAGAAGCAATAAAGGGAATAAAAAAATGAGGCAATCTTGGAAATGGAAAACCTGGGAAAGATAACAGGAATCACAGACACAAGCACACTAACAGAATACAAAAGATAGAAGAGAGAATCTCAGGCATATAAGATATAATAGAAAAAATCAATACAAAGAAAATTCAAAATCTAAAATGTTCATGATGCAAAACATTCAGGAAATTTGGGAATAGAAGAAGGAGAATACTCCCAGCACAAAGGTCCAGGAAACATCTTCAACAAAATCACTCAAAAAAATTTCCCTAACCTAATGAAAGAGAGGAGTATAAAAGTATAAGAAGCTTACAGAACACCAAATAGATTGGACCAGAAAAGAAAGTTCTCCCACTGCATAATAATAAAAACACTAAATGTACATAATAAAGAAAGAATATTAAAAGGGAAAAAGGCCAAGTAACATATAAATGTAGACCTATCAGAATTACATCTGATTCTCAACAGAGAATCTAAAGACCAGAAAGGCCTGGGCAGTTGTCTTGCAGACCCTAAGAGACCATAGATGTCAGACCAGACTTTTATACCCAGCAAAACTTCAGTCTTTGTAGATGGATAAAACAAAATATTCCATGACAGAATCAAATTTAAACAACATCTCTCCACAAATCCAGACCTACAGAGGATGCTAGAAGTAAAACTTTAACTCAATGAGTCTAACTATATCCATGAAAACACAAGAAATAAATAATTTCACACTAAGAAGATGCAAAGAATAAACACACACACACACACACACACACACACACTGTCACCACCAACATCAAAATAACAGGAATTAACAATCACTGGTCATTAATGTCTCTCAGAGTAGATATGTAAATAGGATCTATCACTCTGCTGTATACAAGAAAAACACCTAGGCAACAAAGATAGAACCTCAGAGTAGAGGGCTGGAGAATTATCTTTCAAGCAAAGAGACCCAAGAAACACACTGGGGTAGCCATACTATTATCTAATAAAATAGACTTTCAACCAAAAGTAATCAAAAAGAGACAGGGAAGGACACTTCATCCTCAAAAGAAAAATCCACCAAGAGAATGTTGTAATTCTAAACATCTATGCTCCAAATGCACGAGCACCCACATTTGTGAAAGAAATATTACTAAAGCTTAAATTACACATCTAACTCAACACATAGTAGAATACTTCAACACCCCACTCTCACTAATTGACAGGTCATCGAGACAGTAACTAAAAATAGAAATAATGAAATTAACCAATATTATGAATCAAAGAGACCTAAAAGATACCCACAGAACATTTCACCCAAACACAAATATATACCTTCTTTTCAGTGATTCATTGAACCTTCTCCAAAATTGAGCATATAATTAGTCACAAAGTGAGCCTCAACAGATACAAGAATATTGAAATAAACCCTAGCATATTATCAGCTCACCTTGAATTAAAGCAAGACTTCAACCACAGAAACAACAGAAAACATACAAGCTCATGAAAAAATCAATAGCTCTCTACTTAAGGATCACTGGATCAAAGAAAAGATAAAAAAAAAAATTAAAGACTTTGTAGCATTTAATGAAAATGAAGGCCCAACATACCAAAACTTATATAACACAATGAAAGCAGTGCTAAGAGCTCATAGCTCTAAGCACCTTCATAAAGAAACTGGAGTGATTGAAGACTAGCAATTTAACACACCTGAAAGCCCTAGAACAAAAAGAAGCAAACACACCTGAGAGGAGTAAATGGTAGGAAATAATCAAATACTGGGCTGAAATCAATCAATTAGAAACAGAGAAAAATTCAAAGAATCAATGAAACCAAGAGCTGGTTCTTTGATAAAATCAACAAGATAGACAAACCCTTAGCCAAACTAACTAAAAGGCAGATCCAAATCCACAAAATAAGAAAGGGGGACATAGCATTAGACACTGAGGAAATCCAAAGAATCATCAGCTCTTACTTCAAAAGTCTGTACTCCACAAAATTGGAAAATCTAAATGAAATGCATGATTTTGTTGATAGATTCCACTTACCCAAGTTAAAACAAGATCAGGTAAACAAATTAAATAATCCCATAAGCCCTAAGGAAATGGAAGTAGTCATTAAAAGCTCCCAACCATTAAAAAAAAAAAAAAAAAAAAGCACAGGGCCAGATGGTTTTAGGGCAGAATTCTACCAGACTTTCAAAGAAGAGCTAATACAAAGACTCCTCAAACTATTCCACAAAATAGAAACATTGACAAACTCCTTCTATGAGGCCATAGTCACCCTGATACCTAATACTTAAACCACATAAAGAGTGAAGAAAGAGAACTTCAGACCAATTTCTCTTAAGAACATTGATGCAGAAATGCTAAATAAAATATTTACTACAAGAATCCAACAACACATTGAGAACATCATCCATCCAAATCGTCCCAGAAATGCAAGTGTGATTCAATATGCAAAAAACTATCAATGTAATCCATCATATAAACAAACTAAAAAAAAAAAAATCCCACATGACCTTCTCATTAGGTACTGATAAAGTCTTTGACAAATCCAACTACCCTTCATGTTAAAAGTTTTGGAGAAATCAGGTATACTAGGTGCATACCTAAACACAATAAAGGCAATCAAGCCAGCAGCCAACATCAAATTAAATGGAGAGAAACTTAAAACAATTCCATTAAAATAGGTGACAAGACAAGGCTGTCCACTCTCTCCCTATCTCTTCAATATAGTACTTGAAACTCTATTACAAGTAAAGGAGATCAAGAGGAAACAATTTGGAAAAGAAGTCAAAATATTACTATTCCTGATGATATGATAGTATGCATAAATGACCCTAAAATTTGTACCTGAGAATACCCACAGTTGATGAACACCTTCAGCAATGTGGCGGTATACAAAATTAACTAAAAAAAAAAAAAAAATCAGTAGCCCTTTTTAATATAAATAATAAATGGGCTGAGCAAGCAATCAGGGAAACAATACCCTTCACAACAGCTACTAATAATATAAAAAGCCTTTGTGTAACTTTAACCAAGCAAGTGAAAGACATATATGACAAGAATTTCAAGTCTTTGAAGAAAAATTGAGGAAGATATGCAAAGGTGAAAAGGTCTCCTATGTTTATGGATCAATGGTAGGATTAATATAATAAAAATGGCCATCTTACCAAAAGCAATCTATAAATTCAATGCAATTCCCATCAAAATTTCAAGACAATTCTTTACAGACCTTGAGATAATAATCTTCAACTGTATATAGAAAAATAAAAAAACCTGGGTTGATAAAACAATCCTGTACAATAAAAGAACTTCTGGAGGTATCACCAATCCTGATCTCAAGCTGTACTACATAGCAATAGTAATAAAAACTGCCTGTTATTGGTATAGGAACAGACAGGATGATCAATGGAATTGAATTGAAGACTCAGAAATAAACCCACACACCTATGGAAACAAAAAAGCCAAAACCATATAATGTAAAAAGGAAAGTATCTTCAAAAAATGGTGCTAGTCTACATGGATGTCTGCATGTAGAACAATGCAAATCAATACATATTTATCATCCTGAACAAAAGCCAAGTCCAAGTGGATCAAGGACCTCAACATAAAACCAGATCCACTGAATTTAATAGAAGAGAAAGAGGGAAATAGCCTTGAACACATTGGTACAAGTTCCCTGAACAGAACATCAATGACTCAGTCACTAAGATAAACAATTGACAAAAACCTTTTCAGTTTCATGAGACAAAAGAAACTGCCAACATGACAAAACAGCAGCCTACAGATTGGGAAAAGACCTTCATTAACTCTACATCCAACAAATAGCTAATATCTAAAATATATTAAGAATTCAAGGATTTAGACACTAACAAACCAGGTAAGTCAATTTTAAAAAATGGTCTACAGAGCTAAACACAGGATTCTCAACAGAGGAATCTCTAATGGTTGAGAAACACTTAAAGAAATGTTCAGAGACTGAAAGAAAAGCCATCTAGAGACTGCTCCACTTAGGGATCTATCCCATCTGTAGACACCAACCCCCCATACTATTGCTAATGGCAAAATGTGCTTGCTGATAGGAACCTGGTATGGCTGTTTCCTAAGAGGTTCTACCAGCACCTGACCAATATGGATGCAGATACAGCCAAATATCAGACTGACCCTAGGGACCCCAATAGAAGAGCGAGGGGAAAGACTGAAGGAGCTGAAGGGGATTGCAACCCCATAGGAAGAAGAATATTAACTAACCAGAATCCCCAGAGCTCCTAGGGACTAAACCACCAACCAAAGAGTATGTCTGGAGGATCCGTGTTTCCAGATATGAATGTAGCAGAGGACGGCCTTATCTGATATCAATGGGAGGGGAGGCCCTTGGTCCTGTAAAGGCTTGATTCCCCAGTATAGGGGGATGCTAGAGTGGTGAGGTAGGACTGGGTGAGTGGGTGGAGAAGCACCCTCACAGAGGTAAAGTGGAGGGAAATATGGGGGATGGGATGGGGAGTTTGTGGAGGGGTAATCAGGAAGGGTGATATCATTTGAAATATAAACAAATAAAATAATTAATAAAAAATACAAAAAGGTAGATTGGTAATATAGTTAAAAAATATTCAAAGTCCTTAGTCATCAGGTAAATGCAAATCAAAAATGACTGTGAGATTCTGCTTTATACCTATCAGAATGGTTAAGATAAAAAACTCAAGGTATAGCACACGCTGGCAAAGATGTGGTACAAACGGGAATACTCTTCCATTGCTGGCAAATTGCAAACATGTACAACCACTGTGGAAACCAATTTGCTGGTTTCTCAGAAAATTTGGAATATTTCTATCTCAAGACACAGCTATACCACTCCTGGGCTTATACTCAAAAGTTGCTCCACTATACCACAAGGACACGTGCTCCACTATTGTTCAGAGCAGCTTTTTTGTAGTAGCAAGAAACTAGAAACATGCCAGGTGCCACTCAATAGAAGAATGGATAAGAAAATGTGGTTCATTTACACAATAGAATACTTAGTACTCAGCTATTAAAAACAAAGATATCATGAAATTTACAAGCAAATGGATAAAAGTAGAAAATATCATCTTGAGTGAAGTAAACTAGACCCAAAAGGGCACACATGGCACATACTCACTTATAAGCGGTTGTTAGCTATAAAGAATAGGATACACACATTACAATCCACAAACCCAAAGAAGGTAAATAACAAGGAGGGCCCAAGAGCAGATGATTGAATCTCAGTCAAGGTGAAATGATATTGTCATTGGAAGTGGATAAAGGAAGGGAACTGGTTGGGAAAGGGGTGGAAGAGAGGAACAAAGGTGGGGGTGGATCTTAGGTGTAGGTAGAGCCAAAAAGAGAAGGCCTGGAGAGTGAAAGATTATTATTGGGGAGAGGTTGTGGAGACAGCCTCTCTAGGATGTGCCAGAGAATTTGAATGGGGGAAGGGTCTAGGGAGTCTATGATGATAACTCTAGCTGAAACCCCTTGTAGTAGGGGAGATAGGGTTTAAACTGGCTACCACTTGTGGCCAGGCAGGATTCCTAGTGGAGGGAGGAAGACAACAACCCACTCACAAAATATTTCACCCCAAATTTGCCTTGTCTACAAGAAGTACAGAGACAAAGATATTGCAGAAACTGAGGGAAGGGGCAAGCAATGACAGATCTAATTTGAGATACATCTCATGGGCAAGAAGCAATCCCTGACACTTATAATGATGCTCTGTTATGCTTACAGACAGGAGTCTAGCATAACTGTCCTCTGAGAGACTTCATCCAGCAGCTGATGGAAACAGATGCAGAGATGGAGCTTGGGAAGTCTTGTGGAAGAATTGGGAGAACGATTGAGGAACCTAGAGGACTGGAGACTCCATGGAAAGACCAACAATGTCAACCTGGATCCTTGCTCGAAGAGACTGAATCATCAACTAAAGATTGAGAATGGGCTGGAACTAGGCCCCCTGCACATATGTAGCACATGTGCAACTTGGGTCTTTATGTAGGTCCTCCAACAACTGGAGTGGGGTTTTTCCCTGAATCTTTTTCCTGAATGTGGATCCTGCTCCCCTAACTGGGATGTCTTGACTGGCCTCAGCAGGAGAGAATATATATGGTACTGCAGTGACTTGAGTAACAAATATACCAGATGACTCTTAAATTCTTGCCAAAATAATTAAATGCACAAGGGTTTTCCACAAGACAACAAGTGTTGTTTAAACATAGCCAATAATTTGGACAAAGACTGTGAAGACCTAAAAGACCCTGCTTCTTCAGTCCCTACAAAAGACTTGCCACTGTGTGAATACCCCAAAAGACAGAGACTACCTGTATCAATATCTTCCTGGATACAGAGAGCTGATGTGTGGAACTGGCACGAATTCCTGTGGAGGGAATGCTTGCCAAAATGGATGCACCTGCCATAAAGACTCTGAGCACTCTGTCTGTATTTGTCCTACTGTATATGCTGGAAGGCTCTGTGAGACAGATCACAATACAAGTGTTTCCAGCCCCTTACACAATGGGGCTGTGGGCCAGGATAGAATCAATGGCTACTCCTGCTTTAGTGGGCCTGGATACCAAGGCATGGCACATGTTGTGGCTTGGAAGTAGATGAATGTGTTTCTGTTCCCTGCACAAATGAGGATGTATATCACAATGAGATAGGAAGTTACACATGTGTATGTTGTCAAGGGTATTCTGGTGTGAACTGTGAGATGGAAATTGAAGAATGTGGATGCCAGCTGTGTCTACATGGTGCCACATATCAGGATGCTCTTGGGCTCACTTCTGTGACTATGCACCTGGATTCCTTGGAGACTACTGTGAACTTAACTTTGATGAACATCTAGTCAGCCATGTATCCATGGAGATCTATGTGTAGATGGAGGAAACAACTACTACTGTGACACAGGTAGTGGATTCACAGGGACACATTGTGAGACTTTGATGCCTTTTTGTTGGTCAAAGCCATGTCACATATAACAGGTGAAGACACTGTTGACAGCTATATTTGACACTGCTGGCCTAGAAATACAGATGCCCTGTGTGAATTAGACTTAAATGGATGCAGTGGCAACCTCTGACAATTTGGAGGGAATAGGCCAAGATGTCTTCAGAGTATCCATAGGGACACATTGCAAGCATGGACAAGCCTTCCTCCTTCAACTTCCTTGAAGCCTTGGAGTTATTTTTGTTACCTGTCAGTCTGGATTCTCAGATAGGAGCCTAGCCTGACTGTCCTATAAGAGGTTCCACTCAGTAGCTGACTGAAACAGATGCAGAGACCCCACAGACAAATATGAGATGGAGCTCTGGAAGTCAGCTAGGGGAAGGACTGAGGGGCCAAATGAGTAGGGATAGACTCCACAGGAAGACCAACAGAGTCAAATAGCTTGGACCCTGGGGACCCCCAGAGACTGAAGCAACCAAACAAGGTGCACAGGCTGAACCTATCCCCCACTCCCCCATGCACATATGTAGCAGATGAGCAGCTTGGTCTTCATGCAGGTCCTCCAACAACTGGAACAGGAAGGGAAGCTTATCATGACAACTAGAATGGGGAGGGAAGCTTACTCTGACTCTGTGATCTGCATGTGGATCCTATTCCCCTAACTGTGCTGCCATGTCTGGTCTCAGTGGGAGAGGATATGTCTAGTCCTATAGTGACTTGAGGTTCCATGGTGGGTTGGTACCCAGGGGGGATCTCCCCCTTTTCAGATGTGAAGGGGAGGGGTAGTGTAAGGAGGCACTGTGTGAGGGGGTCTTTGATCTGGATGTAAAGTGGACAAATAAGTAGATTAATAAAAGTTATTACAAAAAAAGAAAATATACATAGCTAGAACTACACTTTTATTTCACTCCAATATGAGATGCCTAGAACACATATTTTGATGAAATTTTTGGTATATTTTCATTTGAACTATGAAAAACTAAAAAGTAAAGGCTAATTTAAACTGATTATATGTTAGATCATCCATGTTCATTTCAATTCATTGAATAAAGAAGTAGACATGGTCTTAAATTGACCATTCTCATGGTCTTAATGATATCATCTAATAAGTCATCCTATATCCTATTAAGCAGGAATAATAAAACTACGTATTCTGAGTGTCTTCAAATATTTATTAAATCTCACATTTAATGTTATAAGGTGTCATTTTGTAATACCAAAGTCATCTTATTGAACAGTATCAGGGTTTAACAACCTCCCTTGTCTCCAAGTTGCAATCATTCTATGATGGGACATTTGTTTTCTCCCTAGTGAAATATTCTTTGTTTCAATGCTCATTGTATTTATGTTTCAAATAAGTAATACACTCACCTAAGCTAGTAAAATTTTTCTGCCCCTACTATCAGTTTTTGTTCTCCTACATGGAGACGTGAAATGTTACTTTGTTATTACTCTCTCCTATGCATGCACAAGCACATACTATTTGCATATAAATAATAGTGCATGCCAGGCCGCCTATGCCCTACATTTTGGAATTTAACAATATTACTTTGACAATTGTTTCAAGTTAGAAGTTTGTGCGTTTTTCACATGCTTTTTCACAGCCCCAGAATTTTCCATTGAACAAGTGCTGCCATAATTAATTTCAATGGATCTTTACTGATTGCCAATGAGATTGTTTCAATTTCTTGCTGAGGCACGCAGTGCTTCCAGGAATAACTTTACACATACATCATGCTGCTTGTGTTGTAAGGAAGCCAAAGGATGTATTCTATAGAAAAGATTTGTGAGAAAAAGGATTGTATATGTTTGCTGACTTTTGTATTTGATAAGATGAAAATCATTGTTCATTGAAGTTTGTCTGATTTGTATTTTTACTAACTAATATAGATAGACCTACCAAGGTACTTATTTTCTATTTATAACATTTTTATAGTTGAAAGAGATTTAGCATAACTTTAAAGAATTGTAGAGAAGATGAATAAATGGCTCTCTATAATCTGAACAACTGGTTTTGGGAATAGGAGCATAGGTGATAGCATACCAGAGGCACTCCCTAGCAGCAGTCCTAAATCCCCACCCAAAAGTGCTCTCCACCAGACTTGTCAAGCATAAGTCAATTGACCTGCTTGAACTTACATAAATATCCCTGTTATTATGAAGAGAATTAATACACAGTTTTGCATGAAGAGGTGATTGGTTCCTTCTCATTCCTGTATACTATGCTACCATGTGATTACTCTACAATTTACATTCTCCTACTGACTAACTTTCAATTTGGGTTTTACAAACATGCTTTTATGAATACTTAAACATTCCTTTTGGTGAATCTGAGCACACAATTCTGTTAGGCATGTAGCTAAGTGTAAAACTATTGGGCCATAGAGAGTGCATATGTTCTATGCCAGCAAATACCTTTAAATTATTTCCCACATGGTTGTGTAAATTTACACTCCAGCTGTGTATCTGAATCCAATTAGCATCTTATCTTAATTTATAGTTGAGACTATCTTTTTTACTCTTGTTCCTATGTGACTCAATGTAGTATTAAATTCAATTTTTTTCAATAAGAAGAAAAATGGTCCTTTACTCAACTACTTATTTGCATTTTTTCCAGAATTCTACTGGCTGATCATTCAAAATACACAGAGTAGGTGCCTTACCAGCCCTGCTTCTTCAGTCTTAGCAATAACTGGGACTCCTCACTGGACCGTTTTCCTTTCTGCTCCCTTTTCATCTAATCTCAGCATAAAAGACAGAACGATATTAAACATCTTCCTGTGCTTACTTAAGCTTGGGGCTCTTTCCACCTTCTGTTCCAATTGTCAGTTTCCCTCTTTTTCATTATTCAGCTCCAACCCCACCCATTGCCTTGTTTTCTGTCAAATGCCTCAAGCATACTCTGACCTGGAGGCTGCTATGTTAATTATTCTTTTAATGTTTTCATAAAATTCCTAAGACATTCTTATTACAAACTCCCTCAGTGTCTTCATGATTTTCTCAGATGCACCTTGTACATAAAGCTTACTCTGGCCACAGCTATCCCTGACCCAGGCACACTTGATACCCACTAATCTGTTACTTCTCTCTCACAGAACTTATTATCTTGTACATAATATATCTATTTCTTTGTGTTTAACAAATGTGTTGTATACTTAGGTATAATTTTTCCCAAAATTACATAATATATAAAGGATGTGTAACGTAAACTAGATGAAATTTAAAATATGGAGACCAACAGAAAAATATATACAGATGTGTGTATGGATGTGTGTGTCTCTGTGTCTCTGTTTACACATGTGAGTTTAAATGCAGTTGTGTGTTTTCATGTGTTATAAGTCTGAACATGGTAGACTTTTTTCCCAGCAATATACCCAAAGTACCCACATATAGAAAGGCACCAGTGAGTTTAAATATCTCATAGAAATTTATTTTTCTTGGTAACCTCTTTCCTGTCCTGTGATCACAGTTAAATATCTCCAGGTGACTCCTGAAGCCTGCAGGCTGAGCTCAAGACTTCTTTTGTTTGGTCTCTGGTTATCTGTACCTTGCTCCAGATTTTTTTTTTTTTTTGGGGGGGGAGGTTGAAACTAGTTCTACCTTCTTTGTTGTAATATCAATGTATTTAACCAATGGTTAGCACTAATTCACATCCTCTCCTAGTTCTTCTTTCTCAGGTAGAGAACTTTAGAGGGCTCGTTAATGACATATTCCTAAACAGTACTTCCAATCAAATCACCACTCATTACCTAAGTAGTTCCCACTTCCTAGATCAGAGGAACGTAGAATGCACAAGAGCAAAGCTTGCCCTTACCTTTCATCCTACATTAGATACACACTTATTCCAACCAGCACAGGGCAAGCCAGAAGATATGTATCTAAGAGCTTTCAATGTGGGCTTGTGGCTTCACCTCTCTCAGGCTCAATTTTCTTACCTGTTAAAGGATTAAACACCTCTCTCTTGTTATTTTTCTATTTCACAGGACTGATGTGCAAGCCAAATAAGACAGTGGTTGCGGAGGGAGGAATCCTTTTACAAAGTGCCCACTCCCCACCTGCTAGGATCAAGTGTCAGGACAGTGGTGAGACAGGTTCTCCTCCTAAATCTTGCTTTGTATCGCTCCATGTAGGATCACATGGAGCAGAGTAGAATAATATACCTGGTTTCATCTGCAGAGTTGAAAGCAGTCCTCAGTAATTTTGCACTGAACAGAATTTCACAAAGCTGTTTCTTCTGTGGGTACTCAGTGATGGTATCATCACCATCACATCACATTAAATGAATGATTTGCTCTGCTCATGTTATATATTGCATGTCTCAAGAAATTTAGTAAAATACTGAATTACAATGTTCCTAAATTTAGTCACTGACAATATTCTAGCAATGGGTATTTTATATTACCAAGAGTATATACTCATGGTTATGTGAGTATTTAGTCACAGAGGACATGAAAACTGGGGCAAATACGCAGTTTGACTGTGATTTTCTGCAGCTGGACATGTAGCTCAGTCATCAAATGTTTGCCTCGGCACACACAAAGCCCTGGATTGGATCTCCAGTACCACACAGATCACATAAAAAATTATTTTTTGAAAATCCAGGATCAATTTTTTTCTTACAAAGGTATTTTGATTTCATTATTTCATATAAGTAAATTGACAATTTGAACAACTATATTCCTTATGATGCTGCACAATTGTTATATGCTTAAAATACAGACTTTATAAAAAGATAAGGAGTGACGCAAATTCAGCTCAGAATAGTTGGAAATGTGCTCCAGGGTTTTCTCTTTCTTCTTTCCAGCTATTCTCTGTTTCTTTGCATCTTTATTTTTTCTTCTTTCTCTTACTTTCAAAGTGATGTGATTTAAGGCATTGTTCTGTGTAAGGGGTTGATGCTTTGAAACCATTGATGTCAAAACATTGCTTATGGATGAATGAATTTTATCTCCTAATTTGGTTATAACTACACATCCACATCCAATTGCCTTTGTCTAGATTTTATTATATATAATACAACTTGGATTAAGATCAATATTAACTCCTGACTTTAAAGTTAATTATATGGTATAAGTTACCAACTCTGGTGTTATTGGGAACTTGCTCTGATTTAAACTATGAACAGAATTAACAGTAGCATTAATAATACTGTAGATATCAAAGATTCCAATAGATTCTGAGTGTAAGGACATTAAAGAAAAAATTCATATGAATTATTAATGAATATAAAATATCTGTTAGTTTATGATTTTTAATTTGTTATAGTCATTATTTTTACCTTAACTAAAGGGGGGGGACAACTGCTGTTGTGCATGTAAAAATCAATATAACAGAAATCAGTAACAGTCAGTGAATGGAGTAATCAGTTATTAACTTTAAGTATCTCTACTCAATCTAGTGTGGCCAACTACAGAGTTATTGCTCTGTTTTCTGTCAGATAACAGTTACATATATATCAAAAATTATTTTCGCCAGGAGTGGTGGCACACGCCTTTAATCCCAGCACTTGAGAGGCAGAGGCAGGTGGATTTCTGATTTCGAGGCCAGACTGGTCTACAGAGTGAGTTCCAGGACAGTCAGGGCTACTCAGAGAAACCCGGTCTCAAAACAAAACAAAACAAAACAAAAGAAATAAACAAAACAAAAACAAAAAAAAATTATTTTCAAAATTAAGGATGGATGTAATTTCCAATAATCAAATAATCATTTGAGTGACACAGAATATTGTTTGCCCATGTCCTTTTTAAAAAAAAATATTTATTTTCACAAATTTCACAAAGTATTGAAAGAATATTTGGGTAGTAACTAGGTAAAATTTATTGTTAAATGAAAGAATGAGATATATAATTGTTCATATAAAAGACAACCACTCCTTGATGCATTCCTAAATATTCAAATAGTTTAATAGGATTTGTGATGAAATTTTTAGCATCTCTCCGCTGAAAGCACTGGCCATATCATTTTAACTGACCAGAAAATAGAGTATTTGAGTCTCAAAGACACAAAGAGCAAATTCTATGCACAGCAGGTTTGCAATCATTACCAACTTTCTTAACTCTTCTAATTTAGCTTTAAAATACTTTCCTGCATTTCTAACTAAGGCTTTCCAACAATGTGCACCTACTGCCATAGCCCTTACATAATTATATCTGATTATTTCTAGTGGCTAATCCTTCAATTGTTTCCTGGCTCTTTCTTGTAAATTCTTACTGTTGAAATCCATAAAATATCTTTAAATTTTCATGTTCTAACATTTAAAAGCCATGCTATATTTACACATTTTCAATTAACTTCCCTGACTTCATGAATTATTTCCACTTTTGATATCTTTTGTTCCAATATTTCATTCTGTCTACCATGTCCATCATTCTGTGCTCACAGCACCCTGTGCATTCCCTCTTCTGTCCCCTGGGTTATCTATGATTGTGTCTGTATTGCTTTGGATTACTATACATAAATAAGTTTAGAGAAGGGCATTTGACTCCATAACTATAGCCAAGTTCAGAGATAAATTTGATTCTTTTACAAGTAAAGTGAATATTAGCAGTGGTTGGTTTTGAATATTAAATTCCTCATAAATAGTAGTATAAATTAAACCAACTTGAAAAAATAAAAAGAATCATTTCGATGGCATAATATTTGGAACTAAAATCTCCCAGATAGGAGTCTTTCATTTTCTTAGTTCATATGCTTAAGGCACAGGTTATGCTGCACCTTCCTTCTATTTAGCCCAAGGTGGTCTGAAACATACAATCCTCCTGCCTTAACCTATTGAGTACTAGAATTATAGACATACCTCTCAATTAATAAAGCACCATTTTCTTATATCATTCTTTTCACAGGCCAAGCACCTACCTAGGCACAGAACATGTACAAATAAATACTATAGCCCTCCTGCATACTGCAAAATTTGTCTAGTAGAGAACAGCAATGATAAATCAATTCACACAAAATTGCAGATCTGAATCAGTAGCTAAATAATCAAATCTATGTGTCTGTGAGTAAGCTTGTGCCAGCTCTGTGCTAAGCATGGCAGACAACAGTAAACAAAACACACATGTTGTCTACCCTGTAGAATTCATATTTTAGTGATAATTTGAAACAGAATGCAGTCTCCTAATTAGTATTTAAGAGTCTATTTATTTATTACTTTGTTTTTAATAATGGAGTAACATTCTCATGCTACATGTTTTGAAAATAAATATGATATTAAATAGAATGCTTTGACCTACATTTATGTATATCAGCTTCTGGAAATAATGGAATAATTTTCATTGCTTATCTTTGGTGGCTGTAGGCTGAGAATGTGGTTGTGAGCTGCAGTGGGTTATGGGGAGGTTTCTAGTCATCAGATCATTTGGAGCTGTCATTATCTTTATTCTGCATGACCATATTTCATTTTACCAACATCCCAGATGGACAGTGCTTACAGAGACTATTCCTTCTTTGCTTATAAATCTTTGTGCTGGGTACACTGAAAAGAATTTTTTAAGATCAATCAATATTTTGATTTGCCAAACAAAATAAAGCTAACGGAGTCTGATTTCCTGGAAGAAAGAAACCAGAGTAACTTCAAGAGGCTAGTTAGCTTATCTCAGCTGAGTTCTAGGTCTTCCAAACAGATATTTCTTTTCCATCTGATTTGGAATTAGCATCCTGTTTCTAGCGATTAAAAACATCTTTGAATTTATTAACCTAGGAGATCACTAACTTCCCCCAACCCCAAAAGATCAGATAGCATCTTGGGCTTATAGACAAGCTTATCTCATTTTCCTGTAACTGCCCCTTTGATATACCCACCAATGTATATTGAAGTTGATTTTATTCATGACTTTCTTTGTAAAACTTTGGAAAATTGATTCTACATTGGAATATCAAATTTGGGGTAACCTAAATTTTTATTTGTAGTCCACAGTCACTTAAAATGATTCCAGAATAAACTATCTTTTATTACTTCAAAAAGAAAAAGGAAGGGAGGAATGAAAGAACGAAGGATGGAGGGAAGGGATAGAGGGATAATATTTCAAGAAAATTCTGTAGAACTCCAAAGCAAAATCAGCCAGCCAATCACAACTTTAATCTCAAATACCATGTGACCTTCAGTATTGTTATTAGTCTTTTAGAGAGAGTAGAATAGACATCAGATATACTAGATTCTATAGAGAGGTATCTATCATTGTTGGTCAGGGCTCTGTAGATTCTAAAGTATAAACCCTCTACTGTACCAAGAATGAGCAAGGACATTCCCACAACAAAGAGAATGCTTGCTTTAGTTGGGGAACTATGTTGCAGATCAGATTATCCCTGCTGTCCCTGCAAACACCCAGTAGAAGACAGAAGTACTGTGACACAAAAAAGCTGGCAAAATAAAAATTCAGAATTTGTCAAAAAAAAAAAAAAAAAGCCTAATTGTTGGACTCGCTGGTGTTGAGACCTTTAGTGACATGCTAAGGGACTGAACCTAAAAGTTTTTGAGCATCTCATCCCTAATAATTAGCAACACACACACATGCTACCCTTGTAACTTTAAGAATGGATATTTATCTGAACCTTACTTCCTGCTATTATTACTAATTTAATCTATTACTAATATATAGACACTACAGTAGTCATAAGAAACCTAAAATCCTACTATGTGAGTTCACTAACTTCTTATTTATTTATTTATTTATTTATTTACATCCCAAACTCTGCTCCCCCCAGTCCCTCTTTCATAGAGTCCCTCCCTCCATCTCTCCTCCCCTTCATCTCCGAGAGGGTGGCCTCCCCTGAGTATATCCCACCCTGGCACATCAAGTCTCTGCCAGATTAGGTGTGTCGTCTCCTACTGAGGCCAGACAAGGCAGCCATGCACACTGAACTGCATGTCTACTACACATGTGCCAGGCCTTGTTCAAACCTGTATATGTTCTTTGGTTGGTAGTTCAGTTTCTGAGAGCTCCAGGTGGTCCAGTTTAGTTGACTCTGTTGGTCTTCTTGTGGGGTTCCTTTCCGACTCTGGGCTTTCCATCTTTCCCCCAAATCTTCCATAACTATCCCTGACCATTGTCCAATGATTGGCTATGGACACTGTACTTCATTTTCATTTAGCTGCCGGGTGGTGACTCTCATAGGATAATTATGTTAGGTTCCTGTCTGTAAGTATAACAGAATATTATTAACAATGTCAGGGATTGGTGCTTACCCGAGGAATGGGTTTCAAGTTGGCCCAGTTTATTGGTTGGCCTTTCCTTCAGTCTTTGCTCTATCTCTGCATTTCTTTTAGACAGGACAAATCTTGGATCAAAAGTTCGTGGGTGAGCTGGTATCCTCATCTCTCTACTGGGGGTCCTGCCTGGTTATAGGAGGTGGCCTCTTCAGATTCCATGTCCCACTGTTAGGCATCTTGCTAAGGTTACCAGCATAGATTCCTGTGGACCTCCCCTATCCCAGGTCTCTGGGACTTCCTAGAGATTCTCCCCTCCTCCCTCATCTCTGGCAGCTGCAGATTTCCATTCATTCTCCTAGCCTTCTGGGCCTCTCTCCTGTCTCTCCTCACACTTGATACTGCCTCGCCTACTCCCCTCACCCTCCTCTCTTCAACCCAGTTCCCTCCTTCCCTCAGCCTCCTATGACTATTGTGTTTCCTCTTCTTGTGATTCAAACATCTTTGCTTGGGACTTCCTTCTTGTTTAACTTCTTTGGGTCTATGGAGTGTTTCACAGGTATTCTGTATTTTATAGTAACTTCTAAAATTATTTGAACTGGCAAGAACTAGTGAGAGAAACCTGTTTAAGGGGAAACAATAACCAAGAGTGGAAGGGGATAAAGTGCTTGTTCATTTTCTCCTACCCACTCCCACCTCATCATTTTAAAGCATGCAGGCAGCTTCTGGTCCAGATAAAATAATGGAGGCAGGAAAACAGTCCCTGATGCCAGCTCTTGTTGCTGGCTTTGCAAACCATGTAATTACACACATGCTTTTCCTCTTTGTTAGTGATAAAATTAATGACTGGGCTGGCTCATCCACCAGCATCTCCACAGTGATCCAGGATGGTTGCTCCAATTTACTTCACAGAGTTCTGACTATACCTACACCACAGACTGGCTACAGTAGCAAATGACTGATAGAGATAATGAAAAGCCAAAGTAACCCTAGCAATTCAGTGTGAAGCCAGGAGATATTTTGACTTTGTGATAACTGCTGTACAGAAGCTCACTACTGTTTACCATGCAAAAAAAAAAAAAAAAAAAAAAAAGGTCAAATTGACTCTGATTTTGTCAGTAACTCCACAGAACATTTCCTTAAGGTAAAAAGAGCACTTTGCATGTAGAGCAGATGTGAATGCAGATATGTTATGTAGTTTGCTAATACTGGAACCTCAGTGTACTGCAGCAACTTTCACTATTCTTGAAATTTGTAAGTTTTCTGTTTTCTTCTCTAACCATGGTTTACCATGGTTAACCATGGCTTTCATGGTTATCCTTGATGGAGAATAGAGAGGCCAGTTTTCAAAAGATGAAGTATACTGCAGTTGGAACTTTTTTTTTTTACACAGTAGGAAAACAAAATAAATAAAAGTTTTTTTTTTAAATACTGTACTTAACTGTTCTCTGAGGATTGTTAATTAATTGAAGATTGCTGCTAGAAATAAAGCTGCAGTAACCCGCCTTTGAAAATGAACTCAGAGTCACATATGGATTTGTTAATAGATAAAAGAAAAATGCTTCCAGGAGGACTGCTTTTTTTGAGGTGATTTTAAGGTTTAGATGTAAAGATTGATATCTACTGGGTACATTTTTCTCACTTCTTGTTCAAAACAGCAGTGTTTAAAATGAATGACACCAACCCAAGATATTATATAATATGATATCCTAAAAATAAAGTGTCTGAACATCAAATTCCCTCAGTATCCTGAGGTTCAGAAGATAAGTGGGGGAAAAGATTCTGAAATAGGGCACAGGCTTAAGAACTGTGGAAAAAGTTAACATCACATGAAATAAGGACAGGCAAGATTAGAAAGCACTTTTATCTACTTATTTTATCTATTTCCCTGATGTACATAGGTACCAGTTACCTAATCAATCCATTTTCTATTTGATCTCTTAATTCAGTAGTCTTAATTCTAAAACAAAACAAAACAAAACAAAACAAAACAAACCATACTGATTCTCCTATGGTTTTATATTTCATTAGTCTGCTTATGGTTGTATTCTATTTTTCTATAGTGTTAGCAAGCTCACAAGGATTTTGAAGTTTCACATCCTATCCTCATCAGATGTAAGAATCCAACTCCATCATGTTTCCTTCTGTTTTCTCCAATAGTTTCCTTATTTATACACATCTGAGATACCACTTTGAGGCACTGTATGTGACACCTCATGCTGTCTATACAGGATGTTTTCTGGTGCCTGGGCTTAATAAACATGAAGAAGAGAAAGAACAAGGACACAATCTTCCTAGACACATTCCAGCAACAAAACCTACTTCTGACCATTGTGCTTTCTTTTACTCAAAGTATTGCTTTAAAAATCCCTTCAAGACATTCTGTTTTTGAATGGTAACTATCACTTCAGAATGTGAACTCTATTCATATCCTATACAGAATGTTTCCCTGTGGTTTTTCTTCTTCTTTTTTTCTTGATGCTGTCTCTTAGCACCACTAATCCTGAATAGTCATTAACATATTGTTGTGTTATGGGTGGTGGGGAAAATAAGTAAGTTGGTGCATACTTTTGTCCTATCGTTTTCTCCGTTGTTTTCTTCATGACCACAATTTTATACTGATTTCTTGATTATAAAGCTTTCTTAACAGATGTCTCTGAGGGTGGAGATGCAGTCTATAAAGTGATTTTCACACAATGTTGAGGACCTGAGTTAAACTTCCAGAGCCCACATAAAAATCTCAGCATAATGGTGTGAACCTGTAATCCTGGCACTGAGAAGGTAAAGACAGGAGCATCTCTGGGATTGCTGAGTGCCAGCCTAAACAAATGGGCAGACTCCAGGCCAGTGAGAGACCTCGTCTCAAACTAACTGATAGACAATTCCTGAAGTTGACCTCTAGCTTCCATGCACATAAGCATAAATATCTGTATGCACATCTGTGAACATGTTCACACACACACACACACACACACACACACAGAGAGAGAGAGAGAGAGAGAGAGAGAGAGAGAGAGGATATCTTCCCATTTTTTCACATCACATCTTATTTTTATTTTCCTATACAGTTATCATAACTTACAAAACTGCTTATTATGACTAGAATAAAGAAACAATACATTCTTTGGGAAGAATTGTCAAAACTAAATGCTTCTTTTTCAGAAAGTGAAGCTTTAATTTCTTCGTTGGAGTGTAAACTGGACTTATTGACTCCTTAAAAAAAATGTTTCTGAAGTACACTGTTTCTCATGATGTGATGTGGGTGTCACACATCCAAAGTAAGATCTGTTGTATTTCTCCCTATAGTGCATTGAAAAGAAAAATATCAGAGAAACCAAAGTGGTTAATCTCTCTCTCTCTCTCTCTCTCTCTCTCTCTCTCTCTCTCTCTCTCTCTTTCTCTCTCTCTCTCTCTCACCATCAAAATATGACAACGCTATTATAAGTTATGAAAACCTGAAAAATCCTCAAAGATGAAAGATGCTAGGGACAAGATCTGCTTCCTCCGAGCAAGTTCATATGCTAGATTAGATTTAAGATACAGAAAAGACATTAGTGAGGTCACTGGAAAAATCTATATACAGTCTCTAATTTTGTTAATAGTACTTACTGAGGTTAATGCCAGTTTTAACAAATGCCCCATGATTATTATATCAATCCTTTTCAATTTCTGTGAGAAAAATTGACAAAAACAACTTAAAGGAGAAAGGGCTCTTGGTTTATTGTTCAAGAAAGAGATAGTCCATCATGTTGGTGAAGGCTTGAGGATGGACAAAGAAGGCATAGCAGCTGGAGCAGGAAGCAGGCTGATGACATTGAAACTGTACTCAGGAAGCAGAGAGAAAATAGAAAGTTGGGACCAAACCTCAAAGCCCACCTATGGTGACATACTTCATCCAGGAAGGACTCATCTCCCAAGGGTTCCAGAACCTTCCTAGAAACTTCCACTAGCTGGGAATTACATGTTTAAACACATGAGCTTCTTGGAGACATTTCAGTTCCACACAACAGCAGTTATGGGCAGGTGAATAATGGGCCTTTCTATCTCAATATCATAAATGAAAACTCACATGTGTTACATAATAAAAACAAAAGGTAGAAAAGAATGAAGATATTTGTTAAGTTTTTGTTCATTTTTCTTGGCTCCCATGACACTAAAAGCTTCAAGAAGCGGTATATTCTAACCACATCCTTTCTTTCCCCAGGACCCAGAATTGAGAGACCTGGTAAGATCCCAGGCCATGCTTGTTGGGTGAGTAGGTATAACAGCAAGATGAGGATTTGGCCCACAGATTCTGTCTGTTGATTTGAACAGAATAAATTCTCCCACTGGGTGATATCAACACACACTAGCACAGTGCCATATCTTACTAAGATATTTTCTCATTGGAAAAAAAAAATCTGCATGAGTTCTTCCTTATTCCTTTATTTTCACTTCTGATGTATTTTATTTTTTTTCCTGACAGGTCTTAAGTTACTAGAGGGGAAGCTAGATAAGAACACCAGGCTTCTAGAGTATTAGAGTTGCAAATCTGGAAATATTCTCAAATGCCAGGACATCCTTTATCTTTTCAAAACAAAAGTCCTTTTTAAAAATAAATAAATAAATAAATAAATAAATAAATAAATAAAATCACAAAGTTAAATCTGTGAACAAGACAAAAGACAACAGCCTTGTTTTCCTTTTTATTTGCAGACCTGCAAGAGGTAGCTTAAGGCTCAGTGGGATCCAGATTGCAAAGCATTTTTGCTGGTTAGTTTTTATTGTCAACTTGAGACAGCCTAGAGTCACCTGAGAAGAAGAAATGTAAATTGATGGATAAGGCCAGATTGGACATGTTTATGAGAGACTGTCTTGATTGGTAGAGGGCCTAGCTCACTCTGGGTAGTGCCATCCCTAAGCAGGTGCACCTGAGTTGTGTAAGCAAGCTGAGCATGTCTGTGAGAGCAACCAGAGAGTGAGCGAATAAACAATACTCTTCCATAGATTCTGCACCAGATTCCTGCTATAAGTTCCTGCCTTGTTTTCCCTCAATGGTAGATTTTGATGTATAAAGGTAAGATGGGAGGTTCCAAAGGGGAGATCTGGAAGGGGGGAAACATTTGAAATGTAAATAAAATATGAAAATAAAAAACTAAATAAATAAATAAAGAAAGAAATATACCATTTTCTCCACAAATTGTTTTTGGTCATGATATTAATCACAGAATTAGAAAGCGAACTAGAACCTACCTGAACATTTAAAATAAACCTTATAAATTATTTTTATTGTTTAAACATGTTTTTATACAATATATTTTGATCATATTCTTTTCGCTTCCTCAAATCTCCCTAATTTTCTCCCCCTTCCTACCTATCAAATTTCATGTTCTTTATTTGTTTCTCAAAAGATAAGAAAAAAAGAAAAGAAAAATCAAAAAAGACAAAAAAAAACCAAAACTGAAAAGCACTTAAAAAAACAAACAAAAAAACAACAACAAAAAGTGTGGAGTTTATTTTGTCTTGCTCTCATGGGCATCTAATGTGTCCTGGAAAGAGGTTGATACCTGCTCAGTGTTACTTTATTATAGAAAACTGATTTTCCATTTCCTTGGCAGATATTAATTGCTAATATATTCACAGCTAGTTAGTCGACTTTTGCATCCACCTTCCCTTCCCAGTGCTGAGATTTTATATGAACTTGTGTAAGTCATATATATCCTGTCACAGTCTCTGTGAGGTCACATAATGGGTCTGGAAAACACATTTTCCCTGGAGTCATTCATAATCTCTGGGTCTTAAAATCTTTCTGCTTCCATATTTTTTCCATATAAAATTCTGATCTGTGAGGGAAGTTTTTTATATAAGCAACCTGTTTATAGTTGAGTGCTCCAAAGTCTCTAATTTCTGCACATTGCTCTGTTATGGGTCTTTGAGTTGATTACCATCTATGGCAAGAAGAAGCTTCTCTGAGGAGTGTTGAATGACACTATGTTCTGTGAGTATAGAAATATGACATTAAAAGTTGTTTTATTGGTATGCTCATTTGTAAAATAATTATAGTAGATTTTCCCTTAGGGTTCATGAATTATAGTTTCAGGTTCTTGGCCAATTTAACAATGTCAAGTATCTTGTAGAGTGGGTATTAGAACCAATTAAAAATGGCTGATTATTCCCCTAACATTTGTGCCACTATTACACCAATATATCTTGCAAGTTGGTCTCTGTTGTAAATTTCAGACTTTATATCTATGTGACAGTGATGATTACCATTTTGCTCCTGTAGCATGCAAAGTACCTTTCAGAATCATGAGTTTGTAGGGTCAATGCTTCTAGATGAGCATTAGCTCGAGCTCTTCATGTTCAATGATATAAGTAAGTTGTGTTTTTTACAAGTGTGCCTTACCATCAGGCTATAAAAATAACCAATAGCCTGTGATGTTTGGGGAGGGGGGTGTTATGAGACCCCTTTAGCCAATGACTCAAGAATTAGACACGGCATTCCAGGCATTGTAGGTTCTACGTTATGGCATAAGATGTCTACTTAGGGCATTGTCTCCTCCATGAATCAATTATTCCACTTAAATTTCTTTCACATATGCTTATATTTTAAGAAACTTCTGCAGTAGAAGTTATAGATATAATTTCAAAAATCTTTTTGCATTAGTTATTCCTCCTAATATTTCTTTTTTGCCCTGACCTTCAACTTCCCATTTAATCCTCCTATTCTAATTTCTCTTTTATCTCCTTATAACACTATATTCTATTTTCCTTTCTTAGAATCTCCCCTCCTCCTCTTTTGGCCCTTGCAAGCCACTGAAACATGTATATATAAAGCTTAAAATCTAATATCTACATATAAAAGAAAACATACAATGTCTTTCTGGGCCTGGGTTGCCTCACTCAGTATTGTATCTGGTTCTTTCTACTTACCTGAAATTCTCTTAGTTTCATTTTAATAAATAGCTGAGTGATATTCTGTCGTGTAAGTGTAGCACATTTTCGTTATCTATCAGTTGACCAATATCTAGGTAATTTCTAATTTCTGGCTATCATTAGTAGAGCGGCAATAAACATGAATCATCTCTATAGTAGAACGTGAAGCACTTTGGGTACATAATATAGGAACATCTTAAGGTATATGTAGCTATATTCTTAGCTTCCTGAGGAAACAACACCCTGATTTCCACAGTGTATCTAATAGTTCGCATTCCCATGTTCAATGAATAAGTGTTCCTTTTTCCCAGCTTCCTTGTCAGTATCTGCTGTCATTTGTTTAATTAATCTTAGCCATTCTGACAGGGTTAAGATAAAATCCCAAAGTAGTTTTAATTTGCATTTCCATGATGGCTACAGATGTTGAATAATTTCAACATTTATGTTTCATCTTTTGAGAACATTTTGTCTTGTTTTGTTTTAGTGGCCAGTAACACTAACATTTTAAAAGTGAGGTTATTTGAGTAGGTGCTTGTAGAATATTTGACACTTATCTGGAGAATAGTCAAAACTTCTTAAAGATCATTCCTGATAAATTTGGTATGGTTTTCAATTTTGCAAAAAATGAAAATTATGCTTCACATTGAAATGGCAATTTATTATCATTAAAACAGACATTTGACTAGATTAAATATGTATAATTACACAATTTCTCCAATATTCTTGGTTATTTTTTCATTGAATTTTCTGATATTTGTTTCTTCTCTAAGCCCCCAACTGACCTATGAGCAGAGAGACCAGGCTTGCTGGCTAAATGTGAAATTGAAGTTCTCTAAGGCAGCCTTATTTACCCTGAAGATCCCCAAATATTATGCCTGAACAGAACTGCGTAGTCTAGGAGAAATGGACTGTCATGTTTCTATATGCAAAATTACATTGGGTAAGTTAATAAACTTAATATCTATTTACTTTCAAACTCTACATCTGGCTTAACTTTCTTGTTATTATTAGTAAACTTCTATACTCTATCCTTATGCTTAGCACCTTGGCTTCCACAATCATGCAGCTAAAATGCTGAGAGACAATAGCTGAAACTTTTACAAGCTAATGTCCACTCATCAGCAACCTACCTAACAACCCACCAATGTGTGCATCAAATATGTTGATTTATGATTTATTTTACCCTTTTTTTGGGGGGGGTCATAGTTTGGTGTTTATACACTTGTCCATATACATAGTTTGTTTGTGCATGTGTTTGCCTATGTGGAGGCCAGTCAATCCTGGGGAGTATTTGTTCCTAAGGATTTTTCCACCCAGGTGTGTGTGTGTGTGTGTGTGTGTGTGTGTGTTGTATATGTTTAGGCAGGTACACCTTTCACACAAACATAAGGACCAGAGTAGGGTGTTGATTGTCTTCTATTGTTTTTTGTCTTATTACCTTGAGATTGGGTACCTCACTGAACCAGAGCTCTTATTGATGCTGTTGCCCAGTAGTGGGTCACAAATATGTGAAGCCTTGGCTTAACATTTATGTACCTATTAGGAATCCAACTCAAGTTTTTATGCTTGTATAACAAGCACTCTTACCCACTGAGCTATCTCCCCAGTCCTCCACTTCTTTTTTAAAATAGAGTCTCTCACTGACTTTGAACTTATATAGCTATCTAGGATGGTTAGGTATCCTCAGGGATCTGTCCATATCTCTCCCCAATGCTGGGATGACAAGCATGTGTTACCACATCAAGCTTTTTGTGGGGTTCTGGTCATTGAACTCAAGTCCTCATGATTTTGTGGCAAGCATTTTCCAGGCCAAGTTATCGCCTGGATCATTCAATTTCTTCTTTGGCTTTCATAGCTCTTCTGATCTCTCTCATAGTGTAACATCACTCAGTCTAACTTGAATTCAAGTTCCCAGGTCTGGGTCATTTAGATTTAGCTCAGAACAAACTATTATCTCACATTCTTTAAGACATGGTTGTTATTCTGTGCCAACAGAAGTTTAAACATTATATTTTCCAGAAACCTAGTTTCCATGAGCACTGCTGTGTTCACATGAAGATGTATAGTTTTTTCTAAATGTGTAATTTAGATGTATAATTTTATTCTACATATAATCATGTAAATGTTGGAATGGCATGCTCATGAAAATTCATGAATTTCTGTGACAGTGGTCTTACTGTATCTTGCTGTGTATTTTACTGTAATGTTGAAAATGAAATGATCAATTAAATGACATGGTATATAGAACTCATACCACAATGGAAGGTGTCACAAATTTGCTCTACTAATATAGTCAGAAATTCCACTTCATACATGACTAAAGAGCTCTGAAGGCTGACTTTCATATATTTCTCCTGCCTACACACCTTCAGATTAATGAAACTCTTCAGTTAAGTTCTGTCTTCTGCAAATGATGTCTAAAAACTCAAAGCCTAGTAATGAGCAGATCAATAGATCCCATTAAAGTCTCTTTGTAGAGCTTCTTCTAATTTAATCACCTATGGCATGACTTCTAATTTGCATAGAGAGATACTACTTAATATTTTCAGTCAAAATTGATTGACTGAACTTGAGGAAGGTGGGGAAGAGAGTGCTACTTTAAAGACCATCCAAAATATGAGAAGAATGACCAAAAGTTATGCTATAAATACTCTAATACTCTTTACTCTAATGAGTCTTAAAATTAACCCCATGTGCAGTTTTCACTTAAGACAGTGATTAAATATCAGTAAAATAGTTCCAAGACAGGGTGAAGGCCAGGGAGTAGGGTTTCAGGTACTGGAGAGACAAAAAATGCCTTATCCTAAAATATTTTGCTACCCAGTATCAAAAGTTTTACGTAATTTGTTGTACTCAGTTTTACTAAATTTACATAGTTCTTGATGACATTCTTAGCCTTTGGATTGGTAGAAGCTAGGGGTCTGTGTGTACATTCCAAAAAGAATTCCTACCTCATAGTCACAAGGATGATATGTCAGACACAATGTGGACAATGAATACCCATTAAGAGATAGCCTTATGATAATTCAGGCTCTCAACATGTAACATTTTAGCACTCCAAAACTGATCAACCTTGTGGAATGTATAACACAGGTTTGAGTCTTTTTCTGGGAATTTCAGTTCCCACCCACAACCTCCTTTACAAAGCAAGCCTGTTTTACAGCTTTGTTGTTGATGAAATCTGGAGATCAGAAGTGTTCTTATATCAGTCTTTCCTATTGTTGAAATAAAAAAGAATATGAACATATTAGATTTAGCACAGTTTAACTGAGCATCGAACCATTTCTGACTGTTGCAACTGGCATAAAAAGAAGACTTTAGGGCTTTGTAGAACAGTAGAGCACATACCACTTATGCACACAACACAGACAAGGGCTGGAAACAACAGTGTGGCTGGTTATATTCACCTGCTTTGAGCTTAGTTGGTCATGACTGACCACTTGTGACTGAATTAAACTCAGCTATGTGATTGTCTGAGAACAGGCTGATATAAAAATAACTCCTTTAAGTATATATTAGTGCCTTATTGTGCTGTATGCTGAGTCAAACATTCTGCATAAGCCATCTGAATAAGTTCTCGCATTAAACAAACATCTATTTTCCCCAATTTCCAATTGAGGAAGCTGAGGCTTGATCAGGTTGTCCATTGAGACTTGAGACTAGGATTCAGAAACTACTCTAGATGGTTGAAAAAGAAATTGATTTAAACTCAAAGACTTAAGTACTCAGGATCACTGAGAAGTAGGTATGTAAGCCCTAGGCCCTGAAAGTGTAACAATTCTATCTCTCAGAGGAGGATCCTTGTTCACTTGTTGTTGGAAGACTCGTCCACAAATGGTCAGCAAAGATAAGCAGTAGCTCTCAGGGTCATCTGAATTCTCTCCTGATGTTTGCAAATTTAGACGTTAGTTTATAGCTCAAGAAAAAGACCTGTTTCCATAGGACTTTTGCTCACTTGTATAAGATTACATGAGATAGGAATATGGCTATACCTTCTCCCTTTTGCATTTCAAGACATCTATGAGCTCATCTAATTGATGAACCTAATTTGTAACCTGAATCCTGACTATGAGGAAACCTGAAGAATACATTCTTTAGCATTTTAGACTCTACAATATAGTAATTCACTGTAGAAAGAGTTGGAAATGAACATTGAACACCAAATAATATATATAGCATAGAAAATAAAAGTGAAATAACAGAGGACTAGTAATCAGAGCAGCTGAGAGTAGAAGTCAAGTAAACTTGTTTGTTGCTGAACAAGTCAACCTAGCAGGAGCAAAAGGGTCTCTAAAACAGGCAAAAGAGTCAGAGGCAGCCCCTAGTCCCACTGCCAGGATTTCCACAAGAAGACAAACCTAAACAACTATAAGATATGTGCAAAGGACCTAGGTTGGACCCATTTAGTCTCCCTGGTTGTGGGTTCAGTCTCTGTAAGCTTCCATCATCCCGGTTAGTTGATTCTGTGGGTTTTCTTGTGGTGTTCTTGACCCCTCTGGCTCAACTCATACTATTTTAATGTAATCACTTTTAATAGTCTCAACACTTCCAACTCACATATATGGCCAGTGGCATATTTTATTAAAATAATAAAGATAATGGATGAGTCCTTATACATAGGCTTCAATCAGATCAGAAGGCTAAGAACAGAGTGTTAATAAGGCATTTGCCATGTTCATTAATTGTTTTGGGAAGAACTTAGCTTTATCAAGGTTTTTGTATTGTATGTTGGAAGGAATGTATTGCTCTCAGTAAGCTTAGACCTTTGTGAAACTTCTTAAAGCAAATACAAGTTGTATGCACACAAATAATACTTGTTAAAAAGAAAGATTTTCATTCACAGCTACAATTTATTTATAGTTTATATAATTGCACTTAGAATAATAAATGGGCCACAAAGGAACATGTTGGCATACCTTTGACAAATAACTACATACAATGAGGTCTATTGTTCAATTGTGACCTTTAATCTTATACAAGTAGGATAAATGCATAATGCTCTGGAGTTTTGTGGATACTTTGTATATTTATATCAACTGGATCAGGTGTCTTACTTTTGATTTGAGTGGGTCATAGCTTTTGTTCTTTAAATGTGTAGACTTCTCAGGGGAAAATGAGGGCTATAACTAAACATAGAAGCATTCCCTTTGAAATTATATAAGGTCACTCTGCAAAAATGATAAACAAAATTTAAATGAGTTATTCAAGCTAACAGTCATTTGTGAATCTAGGAGCACCAAATCCAAAACAATATAGATATCTAGCAAGAAGTGTGAGTGAAAACTTCTAGATGGCATTACAAAAAAGCAAGAGGAAGATAACATTTTATTTTTGAAATGATAAATGATTTTTTTCATATTTAATATTCTTTAAATATGAAACAGTGGTTTCTAATTGGTAAAATCTGGATGTAGTTTCGTTGGTTTCTGACTGGTAAATTTTATTTTTAGAGGAGTTAATGGTTTCTCAACAGTTAAGCTTATTTGTTTTATAAGACTGTGTTCATTTACTCTGCCTTGAATTTCAGCTTACTTAGGTAAGAACGCTAGGCATTTGGTCTGGTGACCAACAATTATATTTATTATTATTGTTGTTGTTGTTGTTGTTGTTATTATTATTTATAACTTGTCCTGTTGAAATGTATCAGTTAGAATATCATACTTTGAAAATGTCTTCAATGAGTATGAACTTCTGAAATCTGGAATCTCCAATTTAGAAGGATTAGTAGTGGTGTCCTTTTTCTTTCATTGCCTTGAGACAGAGCCCACTCTTTTCACCTTTCCCTTCTTTCTTGGAGTCCTTGATGTCTAAGGAAGAAGGATGTTGTACATCTTTGGTTAGAAACTCTGGCTAGGCTATTCTCTGGTAAGAGACATTTTCTCTTTCCCCATATTGTCTTTGCCTTTTGTCGTTGTCTTTTTAGATATTATGTACTCCAATTAGGCCAAAGGCATTTCTTTGCTTTACCCCTTGATAGAAGCTTGGTTAATTTAAGGTTTGGTTAATATATGGAGCAAACTCCCTGTCATACTTTTGTTTTTAATCTGTCTATAACATTAAGTAGAATCTCTTGTGTGCTTACAGAGTGAAGTTGGAATATCAATCACCTTATTCAGATCAATTTTGTAACTTAAACTTCATTGTTGTGTTGTTCCTTGACTAGCTGCTTCATAAGATTTTCATTTGAGTCTTTTTAATTATTAATCATTACATTCATTTGCACTACAAATGATATCCCCCTTCCTGGTTATCCCTCCACAAACCCCATCCCATTCCCGATCTCCCCATCCCCTTTGTCTCTATGAGGGTGCTCCTTCACACACTCATCCACTCCTGCCTCACTACTTTAGCATCCCCATATACTGGGGCATCAAGCCTCCACAGGACCAAGGACCTCCTCTCCCACTGATGTCAGATGTGGCCATCCTCTGCTATGCATGTATTTGGAGCCATGGATCCCTCTATGTATACTCTTGGGTTGGTGGTTTAGTCTCTGGGAGTTCTGGATGGTGCAGTTAGTTGATATTTTTCTTCCTATGGGGTTACAATACTCTTCACCTCCTTCAGTCCTTCTCCTAGCTCTTCCATTGGCATCCCTAGGCTCACTCTGATGGTTGGCTGTGAATATTTGCACCTGTATTGGTCAGTTGCTGGTAGAACCTCTCAGCATATCAGGCTCCTGTCAGCAAGCACTTCTTGACATCAGTAATAGTATGGGGGTTTGGTGTCTGCAGACGGTATGGATCCCTAGTTGGGGCAGTCTCTGGATGGCCTTTCCTTCAGACTCTGTTCCATTTTTTTCCCCCTGTCTTTCCTTTGGAGAAGAATATTTCTGGGTTAACAATTTTTGAGATGTATGGGTGGCCCCATCCGACACTGTAGGCCATGCCTATCTATTGACTCTAGAGGTTGTATCTCCCCTTTTGGGGGTATTTCGGCTAACATCATCCCCATTGTGTCCTGAGAGCCTCTAGCTTTCCTGGAGTCTGGGACTTTCTAGTGGCCACCCCCAGTTCCCCATCCCACCATTGCTACATAAGTGACCCCAAAATTTTTACCTGAGAATTCCTACAGCTGATAAACAACTTCAGCAAAGTTGCTGGATATAAAATTAACTCTAACAAATCAGTAGCCTTCCTCTACTCAAAGGATAAATGGCTGAGAAAGAAATTAGGGACCACACCCTTCACAATAGTTACAAATAATATAAAATATCTTAGTGTGACTCTAACCAAGCAAGTAAAAGATCTGTATGACAAGAACTTTAAGTCTCTGAAGAAAGAAATTGAAGAAGACCCCAGAAGATGGAAAGATGTCCCATGCTCGTGGATTGGCAGAATTAACATAGTAGAAATGGCCATCTTACCAAATGCAATCTACAGATTCAATGCAATACCCATAAAAATTATAACTCAATTCTTCACAGAGATGAAAAGAACAACTCTCTGTACATTTTGGATATTAGCCCTCTATCGGATGTAGGATTGGTAAAGATATTTTCCCAATATGTTGGTTGATGTTTTGTCCTATTTAGTGTCCTTTGCCTTACAGAAGCTTTGTAATTTAATGAGGTCCCATTTGTAAATTCTTGATCTTAGAGCATAAGCCATTGGTGTTCTGTTCAGGAACATTTCCCCTGTGCCCATGTGTTTGAGACTTTTCCCCACTTTCTCTTCTATTAGATTCAGTGTATCTGGTTTTATGTGGAGGTCCTTGATCCACTTGGACTTCAGTTTTGTACAGGGAGATAGGAATGGACTAATTCACATTCTTCTACATCCTAACAGCCAGTTGAAACAGCACCATTTGTTGAAAATGCTGTCGTTTTTCCACTGGATGGTTTTAGCTCCTTTGTCAAAGATCGAGTGACCATAAGTGTGTGGGTTCATTTCTGGGTCTTCAATTCTATTCCATTGATCTACCTGCCTGTCACTGTACCAATACCATCCAGTTTTTATTACTATTGTTCTATAGTACAGCTTGAGGTCAGGGAGGCTGATTCCCCCAGAGGTCCTTTTATTGTTGAGAATAGTTTTTGCTATCCTGGGTTTTTTGTTACTCCATATGAATTTGAGAATTGCTCTTTCTAAGTCTATGAAGAATTGAGTTGGAATTTTGATGGGGATTGCATTGAATCTGTATATGTCTTTTGGCAGGATGGCCATTTTCACTATATTAATCCTGCTAATCCATGAGCCTGAGAGATCTCTCCATCTTCTGGGGTCTTCTTCGATTTCTTTCTTAGACTCCAGAGATCCAAATATCCCTATCAAAAAGTGGGGAACAGAACTAAACAGAGAATTCTCAACTGAGGAAACTCATAGGGCTGGGAAGCACTTAAAGAAATGTTCAACATCTTTAGTTATCAGGGAAATGCAAATCAAAACAACCCTGAGATTCTACCTCACACCAGTCAGAATGGCTAAGTTCAAAAACTCAGGTGACAGCAGATGTTGGCAAGGATGTGGAGAAAGAGAAACACTTCTCCATTGCTGGTGGGATTGTAAGCTGATACAACCTCTCTGGAATTCAGTTTGTTGGACCCTCAGAAAAATGAACATAATACTACCTGAGGACCCAGCTATTCCATTCCTGGGCATATACCCAGAAGATGCTCCAACATGTAATAAAGACACATGCTCCAAATACGGCTCCACTGTTCATAACAGTCATATTTATAATAGCCAGAAACTAGAAACAACCCAGATGTCCCTCAACAGAGGAATGGAAACAGAAAATGTGGTACATTTACACAATGGAATACTACTCAGCTATTAAAAACAATGACTTCATGAAATTTTCAGGCAAATACATGGAACTTGAAAATATCCTGAGCGAGGTAACTCAGTCACAAAAGAATGAACACAGAATGTACTCACTGATAAGTGGTTATTAGCCCAAAAGTTTGGAATACCCAAGATTCACTTCAAAGCAACCATTGGGCTGAGTGTGAGGTCCCAGCTGGAGGATTTGGAAAAGGGACTGAAGGAACTGAGGGAGTTGGCAGCCACATGGAGGGAGCAACAGTGTCCACTGGCCTGACCTACTAATGTTCCCAGAGACTGGATCACCAACCAAAGAATACACATGGAGGGACCAATGGTGCTGGCCACATATGTGGCAGAGGAGGTTCGTGTTAGCCATCAGGGGGAGGAGAGACCCTTGAGTCTGAGGTTGCTACATGCCCCAGTATAGGTGAATGCCAAGGAGGGAAGAAGAGAGTGGGTGGTTTGGTGGGTGGGTGGGGAAATACCCCCATAGAGGCAGGGGAAAGAGGGAGGGAATCGGGACGTTCCAAAGGGGAGATCTGGAGAGGGGGAAACACTTGAAATGTAAATAAAGTATCAAAAAATAAACTAAAAAAAGAAGAAAGAACAATTATCAGATTGAACTGGAATAGCAAAAACAAACAAACAAACAAACAAACAAGCAAAAACAGGATAGCAAAAACTATTCTCAAAAATAAAAGAACTTTTGGGGGATTCACCATCCCCGAATTCAAGCTATACTACAGAACAATAGTGATTAAAAGAAAAACTGCATGGTATTGGTACAGAGACAGACAAGTAGATCAATGGAATTGAAGACCCAGAAATAAACTCACACTCCTATGGTCACTTGATCTTTGACAAAGAATCCAAAACCACCCATTGTAAAAAAGACAGCATTTTCACCAAATGGTGCTGGTTCAACTGGCTGTTAGCATGTAGATGAATGCAAATTGATCTACTCTTATCTAATTGTACAAAGCTCAAGTCCAAGTGGATCAATGACCTTCACATAAAATCAGATATTATGAATCTAATAGAAGAGAAAGTGGGGAAGAGCTTCATCTTTGTCTTTTAAGTTGAATTTACAAATATAAGCTCTTTTAAAAAGTCTTCATACACCTCATGATAATATTTATTATTATTTCACTTTTTGGTATTTTAAGCAATCAAATCATATTTGTTTGCCTCTGTTTTTCTGACTAAATTAAATTTCATAACAAAAGGCTGCAGTTGTTAACCACCCTATGGCTAATATGTGAATGGATTTTGTTCCTAAACTTCAAAAGTAGTCTGAGATAAGAGGTGACTATCTTCCTTTTGCAAATAGGAAAACTGAAGGTTGGAATGTTAGCAATCCTCCTTCAAGTTTTATAGGTAATGAGTATAGAGCAAATCATTGCTTCCAGGTATCTGTTACTCAAATGAAAACACATATACAATATCTTGCTGATGGTGGAGTTTTATAGGGGTAAAATCATGTTTTACAAATGGTACAAGACTAACCCACACTTCACCCAGACATGACTCATGAATATTAAAGTGTCAGAATAAGGGTATATTGAAAACCTAGGCATTATTTCAATCTAACAATATTTTATGTAGCAATTAATCATGATAGGATATGATACAACTTTGAAAATTTTTATGGATGGTTTTCTTGCTTTGTTGTAATTACTTAATTCATCTCTTAATTAATTATGCCTTTTGGTGATAAGATCACCTGATTTATTTACTCTAAAGAACACTTGATATTTTTATTACAATTTAAATAAATCCAAGATGTATATGCAGAGTGATGCGTATAATTCCTTACCTTTTACATCCACTTTATCACTCTCCTCCTTTGTGTTTTGTTGAAACTCTCTAACCTTTGGGTGACCAAATATATATTTATATATCTGCCTCTTCAAACTATAAAATAACAGACAATCAATATACTGATTTTATTAATATTTTGTCTTCAGTGCATGAAGCAGGCCACAGAACAGATTTGACAGAAGATAGCAAATTGATCTTGAAGAAAGGACCATCTACTCATGCAATCACAATTGTCTTCACACAGTGTTGCATAAGATTATACAAGATAACTATTTGTTACATTTTAAAAATTTGGGAATTTTTTGAGCATTCTTGATTCATTTATATGTATGTAATTTCTTTTCAATTACATTGATTCAACAAAATTAAATGATAATATTTTAAAGATGTTAAAAGTGCAATGTGTTTGTAATTAGTATGCATATTGGTTCTCTCACTTACTGTGAACCTTACTGATTTGTTAGCTGACCAAAAAAGGTTATTTTAACAAAGTTCCAAATGCTAACTGTGCTCTTCAAAGTATACTGATTTTAATTTCTGAAGGACCCAAGACTGATGACCTGAGTTTCCTGGACCCACAAGTGGAAGGAGAAACCCAACTACCTTGTGCAGTTCTCTGACCTATACATACTACGAGTTCTATTGGGCTATATAAAGAGTTTGACTCTGCCAGATAAAAAAAAGATGAGAGAAAAAGAATGGTACCCCAAATCTTGACCTACTAATGGAAGAAAAGTAGTACCAATGCAGTGAACTTGAGCAGGTGTGTGTATGTGTGTGTGTGTGTGTGTGTGTGTGTGTGTGTGCATGCACACGCGTGCATGTTCTGATGGACTGAGAAGAGGAAGAATTAAGATCAGAAGCTATGTAAATATCCAGGCATCTGAACAATATAATTATCAAAGAAATAACTAAATAAATATGAGTAAAATGACAAGAGTATAATTTATGGAGTTTCTTTCCTAATGTACTCAGGCTACATGAAAAACACTAAGTGCCTTCTGACATTAACAGTGTCACTGTAAAATACAGATAAGAATGTACTGTTCAGCTCCATATTGCAATGAGGGTAGTCTGGGTCTGGATAAATTAAGCACAAACACACAACCCCATATCGATGATGAGTGGTTCTTAGTCTTTCAATTTTCTCTCTTTTGCAAATCTTTTTATTCACAGTTGTAGTTTAAGTGACCACCCTAGCTGACTGAGAGAGTAGATATTTACAAAATGAATCAAAATCAGTTTAATGTATGTCCTTGAATCCACTTGGCTTAGTGATACAGCAGAACTATGAACAACCTTTTCAAACGGATGAGATTCAGAGCTTCTAAGTCATAACCCTGATATGAACCTCTTCTTCCTCTTTTCACTTTACTCCCTATCCTCCCTTTCTCTCTTCATTTTCTTCTCCCTCATAGTAAAAGTATTAACAAATACAGAGAACATTTATTTAGCATTTGCTATGCTTTTGGCATGGCATCAAGCTCATTACATTTATTACCTCAGTGAGGAGGAGGCAGTTCTTACTCTCACTAGAAGGATGAGGAGTCAGGCACACTTTCTGCCCAACATTATTGGATTTAAATGGACTAATGGACATATCAGTGAATTTCAAAACATGGCCCAAACCTGAGCTGTTGTTATTAATTCATGTTTCTTACTTCATTATACAACAAAGAGAACTCTGACAACTCCACTTAACCTGGACCCTTAAAAACCCCAAGCGATAATTAGAATGGAGACAGAAGCTTGTTCTAATGAATAACAAAAGCTCTGTGGTTCTTGTTTACTCCAGCGGAGGATGAATTTCTGTTCACTTTAAATCAGGCCAGGTATAATTAGGATTAAAGACTAACTGGACTTGAAAAGTGATGGGATGTAAGTGTCACTTCTCTGTCTAATATATCTGAATTAAAAGGATTAACCTGAATGACTAAAATGTATTGACCTTGTGTATTTAATTTCTATTCTCCATTTGAAATACTAAAGACTTAGTGACAGATTCCCCACAAGGGAAGAGGCACAGTGTCTCCATAAGTGAATATTTTGTCATCCTCCCTATACAGCAAGCTAGAATAAGTTCAGAAATTATGCTTCACCATGATGCTGTGATTCTGTAAAACATAAAATTCATGAATTACCTGACTTCACTGTTTACATTTTCTTCATCTTGTCCCATATGTATCACTATATCAGAAGCTAGTTACTAAAGCTACTTGTTTTTCTTCTTTTTCTTCCAAGCTGAAATGTTTGTGGACATGTTCCACACAGAAGTACGAAAAGACTCTTATGGTCAAGTCAAGAGGCTGTACCTTTGTCCTCAGTCTTCCTACACTCATTACCTTCCAGTGAACTTCACTCTGTTTCCCATTCCTCAACCAGAAAAGTTTTCTGTTTATTATTTGTTTGTTTTTCTGTTTTGTTTTGTTTTAAGATAGTCATTTTATGCTGCTCTTCTAAGTTGCTTCCTTTACAGAGACAAATCTTCACTGTGGCTCTGCATTGGCCTCAGTTAAACTCTAGGATATTCTCTCCCCTTTCTGCTCCCTTTATATGTGTTATTTTTTTCCTCCTCCCTTTCCCTTCAATGCCTCCCTGATTTCTAAATTCTTAGTTTTCCTGAGATCTCAGAATCTGTAACCATACATGGCATGTGGCCTCAAGCTATGTTTTTATAAATACTTTATGACCTTCCTAATAATGAATGCCTCTCTGTGTGTTTTAAACTATAGTTTGATTTCCCTGTCTTTTAAGCAGATAGGTATTTCAGAACATCAATATACAACGCTCAGTGAAAGCTTTTTGTTTTCTTTAGGCCACATTAAACAAATGCCAAGAAATACTGACCGAGGTTTTTGTGAATGTTTTGAGAAGTCAAGGAAAGGCCAACTCAATCAAAAGGATAGACAGAATGATTTTTGGTAGCATCTAAGCATGCTCTTGTGGACCTTTCAAGAGTTGCAATGGTTATTTTCATTATCCTCTTCATATAGAATTTAAGATTCATCTGAATGTAATTTTGTTTCAACTTTTTCAAAATTCTAAGGAACATAGTTTTCTACTAGCTATTTTTTAAAGCACATGCTTGAAAATGTTAAAGAAGCATGCTTTTCTAGTGACAAGGCATTGGGTGAATACTCTACAGGTGTTATCTGCTCTAAGAATGTCAAGAACAGGCTTCCTCTCTAGAAAGAATAGCCACACATCAGCAAGAACAATAGAAAGTGGTCACCACTTTTAATTCCATTTGCTTTCCTTAATCAGAAGAATAAGTGGAGTGATAAAGGATTTTCTGGTGGATAGACCATTAACATTATAACATCTGAACTCTGAGACATTTTTCTATACCATAAGGCAAGGCAGATTCTATGAGAAGAAAATGGAAATAACGTCTTTTTCCAGTGCAAGGCTGTGATAGTTTTAATTGTCAACTTGATACAATTGAGAATCACGTGGGAATAAAGTGTCAATGAGGTTGATTTTTGAGTATATGTGTTGGGGATAGTCTCAGTTACATTTAGTAATGTGGTAAGGACCAGACTAAGTGAGTGATACTATTCTCTTTTTGTCCTATATTGTATAAGAGATGAGAAACTAGGCACTAAAGAGATGGTTCAGAGGCTGAAAGCACTCCTTTGTCTTCTAGAGAATCTGAGTTCAGTTCCTATCTCCTAAATCAGATGACATAATTTCCCTGAACTCTTGTTCTTGGGAATCCAAAACCCTATTCTCTACCCTGTGGATACTTGTTGGCATAATTGTTTTGCTATTTTATTGGGTTCTTATATATACCACCTCCATTCCAATGCTTATTGCACCCTAATTCCTTCCAACCAAACAACACTAGATAGGAGAGAAAGAAGGTTATATGGGAAAGGGGGTGTAGACCTCTTTAGGTTACTTACTGGTGATTGATAACTGCTACTGATACATAACTTTCTGTTGTGTATCTTGGGGCCAGTTCAATCTTCATTATCAGGATAAACACATTTTTCTTTTCATCACTTTGCTCTCCAGAGTCCCCAGAATTAAACTATCTGCAGCTGGCAAAAATCATGCCCCTGCTAGTGGAGGAGACACATTATATTCACCTGCTATTAAGCAGCCTCTTATCCCACACCTGAGATTAAAACAAAAACATATTTATATAACGTATCTGGGATTTAAAAAAAACAAACCTCTTGTTGCAAGTACACACAGAGACACACACAAGCACATACCTCTCTCTCTCTCTCTTTCTCTCTGACACATACACACAGAGAGACAGACAGACAGACATAGAGAGTGGGTCAAGCACTGGAATGCATCCATACATCTACTGTGGATGTGATGTAAGCAGCTATTTTAAGTTCTGCCACCTTGACTTTCAGGTTATGATAAACTATAACTTGGAATTGTAAGCTAAAACAAAGCTCTTTCCCCTTAAGTCACTTTGGTAGGGTATTGTATAACAAAAATGAAACTAGTACAAGGTTCATGGCTACATTCCCTGTAAAAATTAGCACAAGAAAATTATAGATTCATTTACTTAAAATAAGCTTTATATGATTCAGGAGTCTTTTGCCTGGTTAGTCTTATGTCAGTTTGACACATGCTAGCGTCAATTGAAAAGACTCTCTATTGAGAATATTCCTATAGATTTGGCTATAAACAAGTATGTAGTGCATTTTTCTGATTAGTAATTGATGTAGAACTGCTTAGGTCACTGAGGGCAGTGACACTCCAAGGCAAATGTTACTGGATGGTACAAGAAAGCATACCAAACAAACCAGTAAACAGTGTTCTTCCATGGCCTCTGCTTTATATTCTGCCTCCAGGTTCCTGGATTGAGTTCCTGTCATAATAGCCTCAGTGATGAAGTGTGACCTCCAAGTTGTGAGCTGAAATAAACTCCTTCATTCTAATGTTGCTTTTGGTCATGATTTTATCACAGTAATAGAAAACATAACTAAGACACCTTATGTCTTAACCAGAAATGAAGACCTGAGAAATGAGATCTTTGTATCAATGCACAGCAACTTGTGTGTAAACATATAGCCACAGGACAGAAATTACACAAAGGGAGTTTGAACTAATATCAACAAACAAGGGTTTATCAAGGTTGTCTTCTCAAATTTCTCTTAGTGTATCTGCACTTTTGAGTATAAGGATATTCCTTTGCATTGGGTGTAGCCAGGATATTTCAATGATGAATGTTTTATTTTGTGCTTCAGAAAAAAGAGTGGGAGAAACAAAATGAGGAAGTCTGAAATGACAAATAGGTGTTAAACATCTCAGCATGGCTTTGAGTGTGTGCTGAAAAGAGATTAGCATTTGACTAGGTAAGCTGAGTAAAAGAAGTCATGCAACCATTATAAACACATGACACAACTCTACATATGAATTAACTGTTTTTCATCTATGCATCTATTTCTCCATTATCTGCCTCTCTGTCATTTGTTGGTTTCATTTTTATTCTCTTTCTCTAGGGATCCCGCACTAATACATTGGGTATATTTCTAATATCAATTTATGTTGCTAACATTGGTCTAGTCTCTCTTCCAGTTCTACTCATAAGCACTCAGCTCCCAAATTCTGCAGCCATGTAGTATTTGTAATATTTATTTTCAAGCATATGGGATGATAAACTTGCTTTCTTCTCATTCCCACTGCCTTAGTTTCTTTTCCTATGAATTGCTGCAGTTATCACTTCATTTCTGACATTTAATTTCTCAGATCTATAGTCTTTCCTCTGGTCCTGTTACTTTGTTCACCTCTGTGATTAGCTCCTCTTCATTTCTGTGACTATTGTAGTGAACATTGTGTTTTCATGTTTTTGCACACTATTCCTTCTCTCCAGATCCTTCTTATATCTTATTTTGTACGTACATACTATTCTATTCTTTACAAACCACTCTTCCTTGAAGAAACCTAAGAAAACAAAAGAAATCTGAATACCTATATAACTTAGGTTGGGAAATCCTAATGCATTTCAAAAGTCTTGTGTGTGACATAATTTTCTACTTGCTTTATAACACAATACTCATTGCAGAAGAGTTCTCAATAAATATTTGTTAAATAAACCTATGAAGATCATTCTTTCCATAATTTATTATTTCACTGTCTTATTTATTCCTTAAGCAAATACATGGTAATAGTTAATGCTTAAGACACTGAACATGTAGGCACTCCATGTTATAAGTTCTCTATTCCTCAGTAAGTTTAACTTTACAAGAAAGACTTACCACACAATAACTCCTACCTGTCTACCTTCACAAGTGTCTTTTTACTTGGCTTATAAGCATTTATCAACATTTTATGCCACATAATTCACCATTTATATGTATCAGTTACCATCCGATGTCCTATAAATAATCATTATCTTATATTTTAGTCTTGTTATCAAAATTGAATACAAAATTCATACAAAATTAAATACAAACTACAAAACAAATACCTGTGACTTATATAGTCACTAAATAATCACCTACTGATTTTAGCTATCTATGCTAATTACTGAGCTAAAATCTATAAATATGAACACTTTTATTTTAAAGTATGACTTTTGAAAGTTATACTCATTTTGAGCTTTTATCTACTCACTATTATTATTAACCAATTATTAATAATAATAATTGGTTAATTATTTTTCATTAGCCTTTCATTTTTATTATTTATTTATTTTCATACTTTATTTACATTTCAAATGTTTCCCCCTTTCCAGATCTCCCCTTTGGAACCTCCCTATTCCCTCCCCCCTCCACCTGCCACTATGGGGGTATTCCTGCACCCACCCACCCACCCACCCACCCACCCACTCTCTTCTTCCTTCCTTGGCATTCTCCTATACTGGGGGATCTAACACCCTCAGGCCCAAGGGCCTCTGCTTCCCCTGATGGCTAACAAGACCCTCCTCTGCCACATATGTGGACAGCACCATGGGTCCCTCCTTGTGTATTCTTTGGTTGGCGATCCAGTCTCCAGGAGCATAGAGGGGTCAGGCCAGCTGGCACTGTTGCTCCCTCCATGGGGCTGCCAACTCCCTCAGCTCCTTCAGTCCCTTCCCCAACTCCTCCATCTGGGACCTCACACTCAGCCCAATGGTTGCTGTGAAGTGACTCTTGGGTATTCCGAACTTTTGGGCTAATCACTACTTATCAGTGAGTATATACCATGTTCATTCCTTTGTGACTGCATTACCTTACTCAGGATGATATTTTCAAGTTCCAGCCATTTGCCTAAGAATTTCATGAAGTCATTGTTTTTAATAGCTGAGTAATATTCTATTTTGTAAATGTACCACATTTTCTGTATCCATTCCTCTGTGGAGGGACATCTGGGTTGTTTCCAGTTTCTGGCTATTATAAACATGGCTGCTATGAACATAGTGGAACATGTGTCTTTGTTACCTGTCAGAGCATCTTCTGAGTATATGCCCAGGAATGGTATAGCTGGGTCCTCAGGTAGTATTATGTTCATTTTTCTGAGGGTCTGCCAAACTGATTTCTAGAGAGGTTGTATCAGCTTTCATTCCCATCAGCAATGGAAGAGTGTTCCTCTTTTTTCACATCCTTGCCAACATCTGCTGATACCCGAATTTTTGATGTTAGCCATTCTGACTGGCCTCTCTCTCCCTATCTATTCAATATAGTACTTGAAGTTCTAGCTAGAGCAATTAGACAACAAAAAGAGGTCAAAGGGATACAAATTGGTAAGGAAGAAATCAAAATATCACTATTTGCAGATGACATGATGGTATACTTAAGTGACCCAAAGAACTCCACCAGAGATCTGCTACAGCTGATCAACAACTTCAGCGAAGTGGCCAGATACAAAATAACTCAAGCAAATCAGTAGCCTTCCTATACTTGAAGGATAAACAGGCTTAGAAAGAAATTAGGGAAATGACACCCTTCACAATTGTCACAAACAATATAAAATATCTTGTTGTGACTCTAACCAAACAAGTGAAAGATCTGTATGACAAGAACTTCAAGTCTCTAAAGAAAGAAATCGACGAAGACCTCAGAAGATAGAAAGACCTCCCAAGCTCATGGATTATCAAGATTAATATAGTTAAAATGGCCATCCTGCCAAAGCAATCTATAGATTCAATGCAATCCACATCAAAATACCAACTCAATTCTTCATAGACTTAGAAAGAGCAATTCTCGAATTCATATGGAATAACAAAAAACTCAGGATAGCAAAAACTATTCTCAACAATAAAAGGACTTCTAGGGGAATCAGCCTCCCTGACCTCAAGCTGTACTACAGAGCAATAGTGATAAAAACTGCATGGTATTGGTATAGTGACAGGCAGGTAGATTAATGGAATAGAATTGAAGACCCAGAAATGAACCCACACACTTATGGTCACTTGATCTTTGACAAAGGAGCTAAAACCATCCAGTGGAAAAAAACAGCATCTTCCACAAATGGTGTTGGTTTAACTGGTGGTCTACATGTAGAAGATTGGGAATTGATCCATTCCTATCTCCCTGTACAAAGCTCAAGTCCAAGTGGATCAAGGACTTCCACATAAAACCAGCCACACTGAATCTAATAGAAGAGAAAGTGGGGAAAAGTCTCAAACACATGGGCACAGGGGGAAAGTTCCTGAACAGAGCACCAATGGCTTGTGCTCTAAGATCAAGAATCAACAAATGGGACCTCATTAAATTACAAAGCTTCTGTAAGGCAAAGGACACTGTTAATAGGACAAAATGGCAACCTACAGATTGGGAAAAGATCTTTACCAATCCTATGTCTGATAGAGGGCTAATATCCAAGGAATACAAAGAACTCAATAAGCTAGACTCCAGAGATCCAAATAACCCAATCAAAAAATGGGAACCAGAGCTAAACAGAGAATTCTCCACTGAGGAAACTCGAAGGGCTGAGAAGCACCTAAAGAAATGTTCAACATCCTTAGTCATCAGGGAAATGCAAATCAATACAAACCTGAGATTCCACCTCACACCAGTCATAGAGCCTTTCTTAATACTCTGTCACCTTTGCTTCTTTCCTGTCTGCTCTCCCATTCTACAGAATTTCCAAATCTTCTTGATACTTATTTCATTCTTATTCGATTTTATAGCTATTGTCTTAATGTATGCCATTCTTAAGACTTTCACAAAACAGGAAGGAAATCTTTCTTACTTCCTAATATTACTGTTTCAGTCTAAATAAATATGATCTATTGTGAATGGGTGTCTGCCCTACCTCTGAGCATGGCTTCTTGGGGAGGCCAACCTGGGGAGTTTGACTGTGCTTATCCCATGCTGCTGCTGGAGCTGCTGCTGAAGCTGTTGCTGGAGCTGCTGCTGGAGCTGCTGCTGGAGCTGGTGCTGCAGCTGGTGCTGGGCTATAGTGAAGCAACAAGACAATGCTCCTGGTATGGGAAATCACAGTCTGAGGTGTGGGAAAGCTGGAGATGGTTTGGGGGTCCCCATGCTTGGGACTAGGTGGGAACATGAGGTTCTCAGACTCTTGCACATCCAGGCACTACAGGGAGTCAAGAGGAAGATCAGAGAACAGAGAAGGCTGGGGACAGCAGCTAGCCTGGGGTAGGAGGGAGCAGGCAGGCAGAATGGGAGCTCTAGTTAGTCCCAATGGTGATTGTTCTTAGCTTGGTGGAGGTAAGTTGGACGTATTAAAAGGCCTTCTATGGGAGAATTAAGTTCTGGCTGTGTAGTCAAATACCTTCTCCAAGTCTCCCCATGATGGATTTTGATGAAAGAGACAGTCCATGATTCTAAACTGTTTATTGTCTGCTCATGGCAGAATACAGATGGATACCTATACTATACCCACTTCTCAGGGTGGACCTGAGATTAAATATCCTTTGCAGGGAGAAATGTCTGTGAAGGGAAGCTTATTGGCTAAGCCCTCAGGGCATCTAGGTACCTTATAGAGAACTCTGTTCTGGACGTAGGAGACCACAGGTCATGTTTCCTTATGTGAGGAGTATGGCACATGTTCCAGGCCAGGAATCTAGCAGGGAGTGGAGAGCGGCCCACGTCTCAGGTGTGTGCCCACCAAGTCTCCAGGTCTCAACCTGCTCTACCTCACCAAGCTTCCTGGTATGGTTTTATTGTCCAACAGTCTATATAATTCAAGGTTACCATAAATGACATTGTTTGCTGAAGAATAATATTATCTGAAAGGTTTATAAAAATACTTTTAAGCAAAGCTTTCCTATATATTGCCTAGTTGGTTATATTATACAATGGACTGAATAGTGAAGTAAATCAATGTGTCACAGGCTGAAATCCTAACATTCATGGATAGTTTGGCAAAAGTGCTTGTAGCTTGAGCAATGGAGCCTTTAGAATGAAACTAACCTAATCCCTAAAAGAGACCCAATCAGCTAATGCCTTTTCCATGTAAAGGTACATCTGGAAGATGGACGTCTATGAGAAAGAACCTCTCATCTGGGGCAAAATCTCCAGCATTTTCTTTCAGAATCCTCTGTCTCTAAATTGTGAAAAATCAATTTGTTATTAGAAGTCCAAGTCAAGTAAAATAAAAAATTGTTACCAAGAAGTAAGGACACTGGTATGCAAAAAATATAGAATTACAGATGAGTACTCCACATTCTGGTTAGAAGACAGGAGAGCTTTGAAGTTTAAAAGGCTGTATTGCTGTAAGTTAATTATGAAATGCAGTTCTTATAAGGGTCTTTTAAGAAAAAGAGAAAGAGGAGCATTCTGGGGAGCCTCTGATGGTTTTTAAATACTCAACTGTTTAAGAACAGAATTTTAGTAGGAATATGAAAAGTCACACTGATGATATCTAAGATGGAATTGAAATTGTGTTGCACTGTGGAGGAAAGGCCGTCTTATTAATGTTGATGATCAATTTGGAAAAATTTAAATCATCCAGAGGAGAAACCTCTGGGTATGTCTGTGAGGATGTTTCTACACTGGGTAATTGGGGCCACACAACAACTTTAACTGTGGCAGCACCATTATATGGGTTGAGGTTCTGAACTAAATTAAAAAGAAGAAGAAGAAGAAGAAGAGAGTGAGCTAAGCAACAGTATTCATCTATGTCTGATTTCTGTGTGTGGATGTAGCTACCTCCTGCTATCATGCCTTCCCTACTATGATAAACGTTACCATTGAACTGTGAATCAAAATAAACTCTTCCTTCTCTAAATTTATTTTTCAGATTCTTTGTCATTGTAACAAAAGAAATAACTAATATAGCTTCTTGGTATAAATAGTAACAAAGAACTGAACTGATCTTGTTTTTCATGGCCAGGGCCCAAGTCTGAAAACAAAAGGGTAAAATGAGCCAAGTACCATCATTCTGCATTTCTCTGCTTCCTGACTGTGTGTACACTGTGCCATCTGCTTCTGCATATGACTTCCTTACCATAATGCACTTTAACCTCAAACTGTAAGCCAAAGTAAACTTTTCCTTTAAGTTGCTTTTGTTCAGTACTTTATCATAGCAAAAAAAAAAAAAAAAAAAAAAAAAAAAAAAATTTTTTTTAAATTTTTTTTTTTTTAAAAATTAAAAAAAAAAAAAAAAAAAAAAAAAAAAAAAAAAAGAATCTAATTCAGAATGTTTGTCATTCTGAATAATTAGAAGAATAACCCAGTGTTGTCCATGATCATTACTCTATAATTTCCATACCCTGTTAATATTGTTTGATATTTCATTCAATTCAAATAGTAAATAAACTACTATGCTGATATTGGCCCTGAGGAAAGGAATCTATGGATAGAGAAAGTAAATATTCCTAAAATTGGCAATACTGTTGCCTTATACCAGCATTTAGATTTCATGACATTGAGTTTTCATCTGTATAAAGTTAGGTAATTCTATTATTCAGCCCATTTAGTGCCACCAGACTCAAGAATGTTCTGATCCTGTGGTTTTAGTGCAATTATTAATTTAGAGGGCTTTGAAAAATCAAAGCAAAAGCTAATCATAATATAGAAGGGAAAATTGAATAGTGCTTAGTTGGTACTTTATAAATGTCATAAGCATCACCAAAAATCTGTGAAAGTTGTCAGGGTGTTAGTTAATTTGTATGAAGAAAGTTGGATTATGTATAGAAAAAAGAGTCTTGAAAATAATACTCCATTTCAAAATAAATCCCCAATTGATTAAAAAAGAACACAATAAGGAATTTTTTAGAACATTCAAAAGAAAGACTATAATTATATTCTGGTAGGAAAGTAAAATTAAAAAAAAAAATCTTGTGTTTCCAAACTGATACCTAAACAAAGATAAAGTAGAAACCTTGCATTGGGAAGTCTTGGCACCTCATATGGTCAGTAAAATGCCAATATTTGGTTCTTAAAAAGCAAGGCTAATGATTCCTTTGTTTTCACCACTCTGACAGAAATTTAAGAGGAAAATGCTTTATTTTGTATCTCATAATTGACTTGCGTCCATTACTTCTGGGTTCATGGACTCTGGGGCAAAGCATCATGAGATTGTCAGGTAGAAAAAAAAGTGGTTCAGCTCATATTAGACAGGAAGTATACAGGAAAGAGACACCCTTCGAGACTGATCTTGATGACCTATTTATTCCACGCAGCTCTCACTTTCTAGTAATGATCCAATCATTTAATAGTAGTACTAATAGTTCAGAATCAGATTTTAATAGAGGAGCTTTTATGGATAACACAAAGTAGTATGTATGAACCATGAATGCAGAAACCTTTTTAGTGTCATTGAGCAGTATAAATTAAGTGTAGTATTGTATTCTGTGAGTCCAGGTGGTTTTGCCATTGATTTGGACAAAGCTGCTTAGAACTCAAAATAAGATAGTATAAAAGTTGTCAAGAAGCACATGGGAGATCAAATATTTTCCAAAGTATAGCATCTAAATAATCAAGTCATGGAGTTAGTGATAATGCTCTAAAGATGACAGCATTAACAGATACATCATATGGTAGCAAAGCACCCAAAAAGCAACAATTTGAAAGAAAAATAAGTTAACTCTGTGAAACTTTTGCTATCTAGTCATCAGTCTCCTTGTTTCAAGATAGTCCTAAGTTTGCACTGTGTGTATGTGAGTGAGCACATATGCATGTGTATATATGGATATTTGTTTGTGTGCAAACCTATATGGGTTGCACATGAAATCCAGGGGTCAACCACTGGTGTTGTTCCTCAGCACCCATCCATCGTGCTTTTTATTTCTTTTGTTTTTTCAGAGTGTCCCAATGGCCTATAGTTCACCTATCATTTAGGCTAGCTGTCTAATAATCTCTAGGGATCTGCTTGTCTCTGCCTCCCCCATGCTCACACTCCAAAGTTGTACTACCATGCCTGAATAGCTTTTTAAAAAAACATGGATTTGAGGCTTTCAAGGCACAGTTTCAGACCTGAATCATCAAGTTTTGGATTTAAGACACAACCACAATGCATAATGTATTCTGAGGAAGCAGACATCTCGGACTGGCTTGTATGGAACACCTTGAGAGGCATGGTGGGTTGTATGTTGAGGGACTTTACAGTAACACATGGTTCTGTATACACTTGTTCTACTGCATTAAATAACTGCTTTGATCGAATTGAAGGTTGTTTTTGTTTTGCCTTCATAATAGATTGTTTTCTGATTCTGTTTTCTTTTCTGTTTCAAATGCAGAGTTATTTATGGGTGATTTTTGTCATTTCCCTGCTTCACTAAGTAAACAAGATTTCTTTCCATCCTTCAGAATTATTTTATTTGTTGTGACCCTTCTGCTTTTTTTCCCTTTTAATATAAATCAGATAGCTACATGGCTTGTTGTTGTCTACCACTGACAAGCTTTCTGTGTCACCATTGACACTCGGACTTTTTGGTCTGAACCGTATCTCATTGAAAACGTTTTCTTTGGTGACAGCAGCATGTAGTCCTGTGTTTGCAAATGGAATTAGTCTTATGAGGCTGGATCAAAACAGATTCTGAATTGTACTGAAAACAAACAGTTTACACAAGTGAACAGAAATGTGAAGTCTCAGAGACTTATGTTTAACCCGTTGGCTCAGTCATCTGTGGAAACTGTACTATTTAATTAACCTTTTGAATTTCAGTTTTATTACTTATGAAATGACAGCATGCTGTATTTTTCTAAGTTGAATATAAAAAAATCAAGCATAAGAAACCAAACTTTTAACAACCCCATTTAACAAAAAGTAATAAATATGTGAAATGTAAGAATACCTTAATGATAAAAATGTCTAAAAAGCTTATTTATTGTCATCTAAATTTAACACCTACATGCAAGGTGTTTCAATAGGGTATATATGATCATAGTAGATATCAATGTAAAAATGTGGCATAGATCTATTCACCCTTCATTTGTGATTTCAGCTGTTGTTTAAATTTTAACAATAGTATGTCCTACATCCACAAGCTTTACTCCATGTCCAGTGCTATTCTGACATATCTGCAAATTCTGCAGACACCCATTTTTCTAGATACTTCTTATTTCATACTCTTGCTTCTCTCAGGTCTGTATTCTGTCTCATTTGCAGTAGCCCTCCTCTTGTTTGATTTTCTTTTCATTCAGCCATCTGTGAATACATCCATGGAATACATTTTTGAATGTTTAGAGTAACTGGGTTGTATTACTCTGAAGTATTGGAAGTAACTTTACTGTGAACTAGTCAAGTTTGCCCATGAAATCTCTGTGCCTTTCTGTCCCCCCCTGAAATTTTTCTTCATTGTTCTTCCTCTAACCAGAATTCCCTCTATGTCACTTGCCCCTTCTTTCATCATAATACTAGTTATTCCTTCACTATTTATTAGGAAAAATATTCCTGGCAATTTCCAATGTAATGTTTTACCTTTTAAAACCATGTGATTAGAATCCTACCTATCTATTGAAATATAGATTCTTCTATTTTTAGACATAAATTGGATGTAAATTACCCATAATATTTCCCAAACATATACAGTTCAAGTAGATTATATTCATTGATATCTTAACTCTGGAATTATTAAATAAAATGATGCACAGAAAAAATGAAATAAACACACATTTAAAGCAAAATTCATTAATTAATGTTATTTGCTTAATTTGTCATTCTGTGATGTGGCATGCTTCTATAAACTCTTTAGTGGCCTCATAGAATAGATGTTGTAGAATGTGTTTAAATCTCAGCTTGTGGTTTCTACCACACCTTAAACCAATTAGTTCCTGAATGAAAGACACACTCACAGCCTTTATATTTACAATAAGCCTTAAACAACACAAGAGCTAGGTAGCTACCTACACTCCATGCTGTTAAAATCTATTTTCCTATTGATAGCCCCAAGTTATTACCTACTATGTTTCATATGGGCTGCTCTTAGCTCCAATTGGGCAGGCCTCAGGGCCACACTCTCTTGACCTTTAACCCATGGCCACTTTTCCTTCCTCCTCCTAAACTCTTTTATTTTCTCATGGTCACCCTCTCCTCGCCACCTCCCAAGTTCAGGAAACCTAAACCTCATCCCTGTTGCTAAAGCTCAGCGATTAGCTGTTCGCATCTTTATTTACCAATCAGAATTGCCTTGAGGGCAGGGTCACAGGTGCAGTGTGCAGATTCCCAGTCTTAGAAGCCAGCCCATGCTTAGTTTTACAACAGACAGTAAAATACAAAACTTCAACAGATAGATAAATAGGATAATACCCTGCTGCCTCTGCAGAAGGAAGGAAAAAAGAATGTTTGAAGAGTCCTTAGGTCTGATATTCCATACTACCAGAAATTGGATGCACTAGGGATGGTGAAGAAAGAATCATTTCTATATCAGAGCCATGCTATTTTCTTTTACACCATGGAAAAGCAGTAGAAAGAATCTTTATATGTGGACATTCATATGACATCATTGTCTATTGCTGTGACCCAAGTTTAGTTATAAATGTGCATTCCCAGAATCCCACATGATTGGCACCATGCAATCATGTATTATTTTACTAAGGCCAGTACTTTGCCAATTTCTGAGAATGTACTGGGAAGCAAGGCAAACGGAAGTCCTGTATTCAAGTTTGTTTTATCTTAGAAGTCAACTAAAATGAGAAGTGCCTATTAGCTCACAACAGTGACCAGTAATAGAATTGAGAACAGGGACCTTAATTCTCCATGCTTTCCATTATCATATACACTTCACCACCTAACTTGTGTCTTACCTAACAAAGTGATAGATGAAGGAATGATGAGCTTCTCTGTTTTTCACCTTTGAAGAAAAAGCAGAAGTGTGGGGTGCAGAGTGAACTTCTCTTTGGCAAAGTTTATGCTCCAAGATTGAACATTAGATCTATATTACGCCTTCCAATATGCTTGATGAAGCAAAATCAAATTTCTGTTTTGATATTCATTATCTAACCCTGACTCATTTACAAATTAGGCTTTTAACTTATGAGATTCCTGGCATCTTACTAGTGTCCCTCTTACTTTTTCAAAGTGATATCTTGAGAGATGATAGAATAGAGTCAAAGAAGTGGAATCTGAAAACCAAATGAGTCCCTGACAAGTAGACAGACTAAAAGTTTGCACTTTGTGTTAATTTTTTTTTGTTGTTATGATAAAGTACCTGACAAGAGAAACTTAAAGGGTTAATTTTGGCTCACAATTTCAGTGCTCAGTCCATCTAGGCTGGGAAGGCATGGTGGAAAGAGAAAGAGGCAGGTGATCATACATCTACAATCATGAATCAGAGAAAGAAAAATACTTGTGCTTCTTTTTATTCACTCTGGGAATCAAATGTGTGGGATGGTGACACTCACATTTAAGATAAGTCTTCAATCTTTAGTTAAATCTTTCTGAAAACATTATATTTTGTGAACTTTTTCTTATTATATGGGAACCAACGACTGTTCACTCTAAATAACACATCTGTGATAGAAACAAAGAAATATTCCACTGCTATGTGGCTTGGTAATAACTTACAGAAGCCTGGATGAAGAGTTATTGATAATAACATGGATAACTTTTGAGCAGATACACTACTTGTGAGAAACGTCACTCTCCAGAAACTGTTGACTATCTAAAAATCCTTCTGATTTTTTTTTCAAGGTAGGAGAAGTAGTGAGTCTATCCCCACCTCCTGATGGAAAGTTAATGGTCTAAATATGCAGGTGTTTAAAACTGCAGAATTAGTTCAATTCTGGACCATTTCAGAGCCTAACAGAGTCAAAGGTGTAGTGAACATTATCTGTACAGGAAGATCTCAAGGCATCATCAGTGTTCAGTGTGGTGAGGTAGACTGCAGAAGGTAACACCATGTCCATCCCAACTCTCCTGTTGGAGATTTTGCCAAATACATAGTAGGACCACAGAGCTAATGATTAACTGTATGAATTAAGAAGAAAATCTGGGGACATTTATGAACTGACCTTTATTTCATACTCCTAAGTTTTCAAAATAGGTTGGATAGGAGACAGAATATCAACTTAACATCTAAAAAAGTATTTTAGAAGAAGCCTTCTTAGTTGTTCTTCAGATTCAAGTGGGGAAGAGTTTAGGCTGACTCAACAGTTAGAGAGAAAAAGTTCAACCCCATAACATTATCTTTTTTTCAAGGTGCCTGCAATTTTAGCAATTAGAGTCAACTCAAGAATAATAGAATCCTATCTGGATACAGGTTTATGATCATATTCTTCAGTCAGCTGTGCTTCCTTTCTGCCTGTCTTCTAAGTATTTTTTTTTCAGTCGACTCCAAATTCAACCCAGCAATAGGAATGTTATATATTGCCTACACTAAAATCACAATAAAAGTAAAACCTGTCTTCCTAGTAAAAATTTTGAGATTTGAACAAATATTGTTTGGGAAGCAGAGAGACATTGTTTTGGTGTAATCAGTGCTGCTTAGGGTAGTGTGAAGGCACACCTGAGGACTGCAATTACAACAGAAAGAGCAGCAGGTGAGACCAAAGGTGTGTGGCATCTAACAAATCTGTGTGATATACAAAATATACCAAGAAGAGCTTGGCTGTGGTTTTACAAGTCTGAATTTAGGTATGATCCTCTGACTAAGCAAATAAGAGTATAAAACACCCAGTTTAATCTGAATGTCAGATGACTCTTAGTACAAATATGTCTTATGTAACATGTATAATACATGAGGCATACTTAAAGTAAAAGGAACTATTTGTTTATCTAAAATTCAAATTCAATGAGGGCTTCTACATTTTATCTTTTGACTGTATAACAGAAATGGAAAACCACTGAAGACTTAAAAACTTAATGTGATCATGCTCATAAATTAAAGGAAAGGAAAGGTAGTCACAAAACATATTACAAATGTCTCTTTGCAAATGTGTTAGTTTCTGAGGAACTTCTTGTCAAGTGGCCTTGCTATAAAAACAGTAATAAGGAGAGCTTGTATCCCACCACATGTGATGATGTTGTAAATAAAGCCTGATGATGATAATCCAACTTCAGCAACATGGCATGTAAAGGTAACTTACAGAAAATGTAGAAACATAGGTTCTCTTTCTTTGCATTCGGACTCTGGAGAGGAAGTAGTCAAAACACACACACACACACACACACACACACACACATATACACAAAAGTCTGACACAGCAATTTTACTTACAAAACTGAGAACATTCCCTTTATCTGTGTTGAAATCTTGCTTCTAGCACTCTGCCAAGCCTGTGTTTACTGTGCCTGGCTTTTCAGAACAAGGTGATTGCTGCATTTGTGGCTACCTTACTTTGTTCACAGCAAGGAGCTTCAAAAAAATCTGACATTGTGATTTCTAAAACATGATCTGTCAGAAGAGCAAAAACTTCCAGGCCAGCTGCAGAAAAGTGCATGTTGCCAGTGAGTGGAAATTGTTGACCAAATTTAATACCCATTTGCTAGACCCAAATCCTAATTTTAATTATGTCTCCATGTGTTTCTTAAGTATCTCTGCCTCTTGTTTGTAACTTTCTCCCTGGGAGTACCTTCTGTAGCAGTTGCTAAATTTCTGTTCATAGTCATCTATAGTATAGGAATGGTCAAGTTGTCTCACCTGTGGGTCAGTTAGTTTATGAGCTTACAGCTGAATGAGTCAGCTAGAACACCAATTTCTCCATAGGAGACCAGGGATCAGGCATTGCAGGGACAGTATCAAATGGAAAAGGAAAGGCCAAGGTTAAAGTGTTAAAATGTACTTGATATACCCTCATTCTGATACCATAATTAATACCAAAAATACAGCTGCATGAAGCATATGAAGTTTAAAGTTTTTTTTAAATATCGACCATTGCAAATACTCAGCATTTTCATTCAAATTCAACTCTGACAACAATGTCATCAAAGGGATACTGAAATATAGGAAGTACAGTAAGCATGAGCCTGAAAGTGACTAGAATCACTTCATCTGGAGCCAAGCTAAGGTCATACTAAGTGTAATACATAAAATATTGTAGTCAATATTTGCTAAATATTTCATATATCTACAAAGTGTTATTAACACTTTAGAACTATTTAATAGAATTATTTTGGATGTAAGTACTATCATCCTTACCATTTTAAAATGAGAAAATTAAAATACAGAGCTTGGGAGGTCAAGAGAGGTAGAATCCTGGAGCCCACTGGCTAGTCAGTCTAGCCTACATCCCAATAAAAAAATCAGAAAATAAAAGATGGACATCTCCTGATGAATGATACCCAAGGTTGATCTCTAGCCTAAACATTTACTCACACTATACACATGTGCACAGTCAGACATTCCTGTACTCACACATGCACACATGTGTGTGCACACACCTTATTTGCTTTACAACTAAGCTAACTTTATACATATTCATTATCCATAAATTATGGATTATTGTGAATTATACTTATTCAAAGCAATAGCTGGTACTGTGCTTTGATTTACTCTATACTTATTCATTCTTTCTTCTGACAGTCATGCATGGAACCCTGTTGGATGAGGTGCTATAAATTTGATTATAAGTGACTTGTTCTACCTCAGAAGTTGCAGCCTATAAGAATGCATGCAATGAAACAATTATGATGGTTCATCATTTTGCAATGGAAGGCAACCACTGAATACTAAACACTCAATGAAAAATGGAATATATAATGTTTTACAAATTAGTCCCAGCTGTGCTCTTTCTGGAAAGGTTTTAACATCATTCATACTTTCTTCAAACTATCCCAAGTTTTCTGGAAGTATCCAGTTCATACTGGCTCTGGTACATAGACTACTGTCCAGTCTGACTACAGTTCATGAAAAGTAAAAGAACCCTCAGCACACTCAAGTTTCCTTTCACTTGCCTTTCTAGAAATTCATACAAGGGTATAGGGAGAGGCAATATTTCGACATGTAACCCATCTCAATGCCACTACCTTCTCAAGCAAATATTTTTATTTTCATCTTCATATATGTCTGTCTGTGTATTGTGGATAAGGAAAAAGAAAACTGCTATTGTTCCTTAGAAAATCCACTTTGACTGAGCCTCTGACCTTATAAAAAGCTTTCAACTTAAAGCATTCAAATTAATGATTATTTTTCAATTAGCCATTGTATAAAGCAATATACATTATGCAGGATCTCCTTATGAATTTTGAATCTTATCTTTTTCCAAGTTAGTGGCATGTACAAATAATATTCTATCTTTACGATGGGCAGTGAGAAAGAATATCTCTCCTGATGCTTGGCAGGGTCAAGGCCATAGCTTTGAGTCAGCTGTGAGGATGGTCACATGGGAAATGTCTAATACTCCACAGGGTACTGTGGTACTTAGCCTGGCACACGGTATGTTGAGTGTATTGAACTCATTTTTGACTTATGAAAGTTTCAAAATAAGATGGAACTATTGGTTATACAGGAATACCTACTTGTAGTAAAAACTAGATATATTATTGCCTATCATCATTATCATTATTAAATAACAAGTGTACCATGAGATATTCAATGCTCAAGCAGAGTAAAATGGAGACTGAAGTGTTGGTTATAATCCACTGCCTCATATAGTTAAAAAGTGATTACTTCTAGCCACGTGTTTCTGTGTTTGCCAGACCCATTGTGACTGACAGCTACTGCTAATGCCAACTACTTCTGGGGCTTGGTGCTGAGGTATTTCACAGCTTTATTAAGTTACAACAAAGAATCTCTGAAATGTCATTGTGAAGGCCATGTGCATGAATGATTGTATGTGTTTCTAGTGAGTGAGCACTGGAATTTATTCTTATGACCAAGCTCACTTTCCAGGAACCTTGGACCTTTTTTTGTGGTCAGTTAATGAATGTAGTAAAAGGAAGAATGTCCTAACACTATTGCAACAAAATGATTTATTGACATTTAATGTAATGTCAACATTACTTTAGAAAAGTTTAAAGCAATTTGTTGAACAGACAGGTATCCATATTCTCTCCCCTAGAAGTTTCATTGTTCTTTGGCATGTCTATGCGATGGTGATGCTGGAACAGGGAACTATGATATTTTCCTTTCCTGTTTATTGAAAGAGCCATGCATTTGGTTTTCTCTTCAGAAGTTAATATACTATAAAAGGCCAGGAGCATATAATTTTCAGTGTGATCTTCATCTTAATATTTGTAGAGACAAGGTCTCACAGTGTAGCCTTTGTTGTCCTGAAAACCTCTGTGTAGACCAGGCTTTACATAACTACACTTGTCTCAGCTCCTAAGTGCCAAGGTTACATACAGATGAGCTTCTTTTTTTCTTACTTGTTGCCAAAGGGACTATATATGGCTGGATTTTAAATGACCCTCAACAGCCCATATATGAAATACATGGCACCAATGGGGGTGATAGAACCTTCAGGAGGTAAGGCTAGGACTCAAGTAAGCTCATTGAGGGAAAACACTGGGATTCATCCCTGTTTTCTTTCCCTATTTTCTAACTTCCATGAAATAAGCAGTATATTCTACCACATGCATCCATCAAAGTGAACTGCCACAAGCTCCAAAACAACTGCACCAGCTGTCTATAGCTGACACCTCAGAAGCCATGGGACAAAGTGTTTCCCTCTTTTAAGGTTCTTATCATGGGTATGGATGGTACCATAGCCACACCAAACTTCTTGACACAGTTATAATAATTGAATTCCATGAAAAGGTTTCTCATAGTTCTCGATAGTCAGAGAAGCTCTAAATTATGGTGACTTTAGGTTGGATTATTTGTTCAAGGCCTGATTGTAACTTCTAAGGTGGCACCTTGTTGCAACCATTACAGATTGGACAAATACTTTCTTTTTCCAGAGCAGAAGATGAAAAAATAAGCTAACTGAAGACTGAGTGAAGGCACTTTTATAACCTTATCAGGCATAGGAGCCTGCATGGCCTATATCTCCTTACCTTCCCTGTTCCCCCACCATCTTACTGGCCATTACATTTAACTCCTGCATTTTTGAGGGAACTATTCAGTACATAGAAGGATGACTGCTGTGTTAGACATATATCTTAAAGAACTATTCTTTCTTTACATCTATTCTTGACAGTGAGTAACTTCAATAGTAGGAACTCTGAAAATCTCAATTATTCATCTCTGTTCTGTGTGTTTATTGTCACCATTCAACAAAATGAATTAAACTTACCACATATACCATCACAAAATCATTGAACAAAATTATGGAGCAAGACTTCTAAATGCAATTTCATTCAATTAAGGAGTAAATGGATCTCTGTTCTGTCACAATTGCTTGGTACAGAGGAAAAAAAAACCCACAACATTCATACAAAGCAAAAGTACTAAATTTCTATAGGACATTCAGCAAATGGAGTTCCAGCCAGATGTGGACGTTGTTCCTATGAGTTGTGTGTACAACTGTTCCCCATTACAGTAAGTCTCACCACATCTGAGACTCCACCACACCCACTCATGTTTCAGTTTCTCCTTCGTGATGTTACTGTCATTTGTGTTATAGACTTCTGACTCTATGTTACAGAGGAAGATGGTGCTAATCACTAATGAAGAGAGAACTATTGGGTGGGCAGTCAATATAATCCAATTCTTGATTCTCTAACTTATTTGAGAACTTTCTTAAATGTGTGCATTTTGGTGACTATTACAATGTCTAGAAAGCAATAAATATATGTTCTTGATCTCCAACTTCCAATGGGAAGCAACAACAAAATATACAAGTCATTGCCTTCTTGTTTGGAACAAACTTCCATAAGAGTCCTGATGGTATATGCAATTATAAATATGTAAATGTTTATTTAGATTTTTAGCATCAGAAGAATGTTTTAAAGGAAAAGTAGACAGTCTCAAGTTTATTTCTGGTAATTTGGAATATTTTACTGTAGAAAATGATCATAGGAATCTAATAATTTATAAAATGGGCTAACACGTAGCTTCCATATGTTTTGTTATTGTTCAGTTGCCCTTTACCAGCTACATATAAGCACTTAACATAATTTCTGGGACACCGTAGAGGTTCGGTGAACATCCCCAGCAAGTGTTCTATGACATATGCCAATAGATGGGAATTTTAAATTGTTTCATTTGCCTATCATTAAAAAACAATGGTCTGGGAGCACTGCCAGTGGACAAGCTTCCACTGTCATTCTAGGTGACACAGCTAGATCTTAAGCTTGAAGCAGGATAATGAATGAATTAGGAAAAGCTACAAAAAACACATGGGTGGATGTCCCCTGTCAGAACTTTGATTGAGATTCGTTGCAGAACAACATAAATGTTCATTATATTTTCATTCCTTTCAAAATACAAAGAATAGCAAAGCTTCACGAGCAGAATAGCAATGTATCACCCAGAAAGAAGTAGTTTTAATGAATTTAAAAGCAGCCTCTAGGAATCAGGCCATTGCAGGTGTTTTCATTATTATTTCTTCTGCTCACTGTTAGGCACCATTGTCTATTTTGATCCATTCCTATAGATATGTCGATGTTAACACACTAAAAATGTGATACTATCACCAACTGAAGGGACTGTAGCTTATATATAAGGCAGTCAATTATTAAGTAGATTTCTGATTTGCTGTTTTTCATATGTTCTTTAGCAGCAGAACAGAAGCTGGTGGGTGTGGAGGGAGGAGCTCCCATTATAACCATGGGTAAAGAGATGGTTTCCTCTGACATTTTTCTTTCAGAAAGACTAAGCAAAATTGCAGTACAGTTTAACAGTACCCTTCTTAACTCACTGCAGGTTGCCATAGAAACAGGAAATTCTCCCCAACATGAAAGGCATTTAGGGAATCTGTTAGGCTATAACATTAGCACCATCTAAGCATCCATGCTTCCTGCTAACAAGTCCAGCATCTCTTCTAGAATATGATTAATACTCATTAAATTTCTCTGCATGTAGTTCAGATGATCTTCAAATCTTAGCTGAGAATTGCTTTGTGAGTGACCAACTTGTCTAAGATCATGCACTTTGTAGCACTGTACTTAGCTCACCCAGAATGTGAAAAAACATTCCATTTCACAATCATTTCAATTTTCACCTGATCCAGATTTAGATCTTAATAGATATCATGATTGCAATAACAATTATGGAAATATGTTAATATTTAAGAACATTTTTAAATAAATATATTTTAATAAAAGAAGAAGAAAGTGAGAATTTTTATTCCAACAATGACATTTAATGGAAACAACCCCTGTGGTCTTTAGTTTATTATGGGTAAATTTTAAGTTAGATCTCAAATTTTTGCTAAGTAGTATTTTTTTAGAGCTTGATTTCAATGATCTTGATTTTAAAACACTGGCATAGATACAACTGTCTCTCTATTGTGATTCATCCAAAGACTCTGTGTGTGTGTGTGTGTGTGTGTGTGATGTTGTCTGATGTGAAGTGAAATGGCACTAACTTAATAGTATCTTATACTTCACTAACTACCCCTCTTCCCAGTTGGCTATATGTTTTCTCAATAAAGAAATTATCTTGGTTACTTTCAACACTTTTTCACTTAAACACAGGACCGTGCTGAACATGCTGGCTGTGGAATCAGAAAGTTCAAGTTCGACTGTTGTCCCCATGGTTTGCCAGGGTTTGACAATAAGCATGGTCCACCCTCTCACAGCTTTTCATCTTAAGAATGGGAAGAATAGCAACATAGACAACCCATACACAACACCTGCATGTTTTCTTCTAGTAATTAAAACTTCTAACAAACAATATCCTCTGGATTTTAGTTACTATCATTAAAATAATTACGTAAGTTAGGTAATTTGGCAGCATTTATAAGCTAATTTTCCCTTTTTTCTTTTTCTTTCTTTACTTTTTTTTTTCTTTTTTTACTAGAAGCAAATGTCCTAGATGAACAGCTAGTGAGGAATACAATGAGCTGACTTTTTATCCCTGAATTTATTCACTTTGGAAAAAATGTAGATTATATGTTTTAAAATGTTAAAAATCCAGAAGTAGGAAAAAGGAGACTGGGCAGAAATCAGAATTAAGATTTTTGGGAAAGATGCTGAACATGCCCTCCAATTACCACTTCTGAAAGTACCAACCAAGTATCAAGTAGTAAGCTAAAGTGTCACTCCAATCAGTCACCTTCTGCCTAGTAGGACATGAGTGAACAAATTGTTGCTAATGAAGCACAGTTCACCTTGAGCTTTTCGGCTTCCATACAGTGCAAAATTGTTATGAATTTGACAGAAACAGGGCCCCAAATTGGACTTTTCCTATTTTCCTGGACTGGTGATGCATACTAAAATGCCCTTGAACTGCTGGGTCATAGCAAGGACTGGAACCCTGGGTCAGGCTATGCTCTTGTGGATAATTCACAATATGCTGGCACCTGCATGCTGTTACCCACTATTGAGTCCAATATCTAGTATATCAATTCTACTTTCAACTTAGGGTATTTTAGATTATGGAAGGCTATGGGGCAACTCTACTATAATCTGACATATAGCTATACTGTTTTCTAGATATAGAGTGCATTGTTCAAGCATTAGAATTAAAATAAAACTCACAGTTCTTCAAGTTACAAATGTCAGGTGGAGGACACCCTTAACTTCATGTCTTGAAAAATAAGAAATTTTTAGGCAGAGATTTTTTTTTAGAAGATTAAAATAAATCAATGGAAGAAGAGGGCAGCACAGTTGGAAACTACAGGAGACAATTAGTGGAATGCAGGTTAGAAAAAGCAATTCGATAGGAGATTATAGGAAATGGGTGACATTTTTTAATACATGGGAGAAATATAATGTTATTTTTGTTCCCGAGAGGCAGTTCTGGAAACAAATGGAGCATGGCATGTGAAGAGATATCTACTGGACAGATAAGCAACTGATGATTCTCTTAACAAAGTTCCAAGGCCAGCAAGAATGTTACATTCCCAGCAAAAGTTAACATACTGTTCTACATGCCCAGCAGATTTAAGGTCTAGCTTCTACTATGTGACCGTTCATGGGTTCCATAATCTCCCTTTGAACATCATGATATACTTTTAGTAAGAAAATTTCCAGTTTTCTTTAAACAAATATCCAACTTCTTCCCACTCAACTACTTTATTTTTATATATTCTTGCCTTAAATTTTTGGCTGTCTCTTAATTTTGTTTCCTTTTATTCTTGGTTCATTTTCCTGCAAGACTGTGATCAAGATACTGCTCTGAAATTATGCAGTCAATGACAAGCAAAGTTACCACTCACAAAACCTTCTTCCTCTCACTTTTGCTTACATGCTGTTATTAAATGCTTTGGTTTCATTATGATGACCATCACAACTCCAGTCAATATAGCATTAAAAGTGCAACCAAATACATAAAGGCCATTCTGAGATCATTCAGAGAAATGAGCATGGACCTCATTGAAACTGGCAGTATTACCCAGGGTTTCCTCTACTTCCTGCTTAATGGTGATTTTAGTTCCATCTTAACATTCTTTTCCTATAAGCAAATTCCCAATTTTTATTGATCAATATTGAGATAAATTATGAGAGCTTATAGTGAAAGTTACTGAAAGTGTTACTAAATCTTAATCTTGACTGTTCTTCAAACAATGATGGTATTAGTTATTTTTCCAAATTATTTTCCATAAATACATGACAAAAGCAATTTAAGGAAGAATTTGTTTTGGATCACAGCTATGAAAGATACTAGCCAATCATGGTGAAGAAGTCATGTTCGCAGGAACATGGGATAACTGGTCTCGCGGACAAGAAACAGAGAGAAATGGCACTGGTTCTCAGCCTACTTTTTCATTATTCAGCCTGGTAACTCAGCTCATGGATTAGTGCTGTTCATAGTGAGGGTGGACATTTCTCCCTCACTTAAGCCATTATAGAAAACTCCTTCAGGAGATTCCCAGATGTTTGCTTTTAGGTCATTTTAGATCATATTGACTTGACAGTGAATATAAACCATCACAATGACATAAATTAGATGACAGTTTCCTTGAGTATGTCCATATCCTCACTCATGCATCACTAGTATCTGAAACTTAGTGTGTTTGAATTCACCTCTTCATGCTGCATTAACTTCTGCCTTCTCCATTTAACCATAGTGAACCAATCCACCCAGCTGACAAGCTGTTGCACTTATGCTGTTCTCTTAATTTCTACTTTGAATCCATTCTGTCCTCAATTACTGCTAGCTACAACATTCACTGTTTCTTAAAGAATACAATGGGTTCAGATTCTAAAAATCCTTCCAGTTGTATTTTTGCCATGCTTTGCTCCCTCTGTTCCATGCTCAATACAGCACAAAGGAATGTAATTTTTTGTTGGGCCCCATTTTGGCCCTCAGGTTTGTACCATGAGGCAAAACCTGAGCCTGGCTCGAGTTTGTGCGGCCTTGTGGGAGAGCCTAAGCCTGCCAGGAGTTTTGAGACCTGTCTCAGTCACTTCCATATTGGGATGACTCAGCAGGACCTGTTTGGCCCTGCCTCTGCCTGGCTGTTTCTGATGTGAAGCTTTGCCAGTGGCCCTGCCAGTTATCCCTTACCCTCCATCACCTTTCCCCGCCTCCTAGATCATCTCTTCCCATACCTAAGTGCCCACCTCCTTGCCTTCTCTACATAAGCAAGTGCCTAATTTAATAAAGTGAGTTCCTGCTTTGACAAGACTCCTGGCCTGGTGAGTTTCTTTTGGGCCGTTGACATTCACCATCCCACTCAGCCCTGGACAGACCCGTCTGGACTGGGTTTTCTCCTTTTGTCTGGACCTGCCGTTAAGGAGCTGACAACTTTTATATATATACATCACATGCTCTGGTGGTTCAACATCTTCTCAATACCCTAGACCTTTCTGTAATAGACTCTGAAATATTTCACTTTACTTCCATGGCCTACATCTGGAGGGCACTATCTTAAGTCAAATATATGTCAACTGCATGGGGATGAGGATTGGCTTCTTTACCACACCAAATCCTTGTCAGTCTCTTGTCTTAGGCTAACAAACTAGTGAAATAGCTTGAGAAACCTATTTTCTCATGAGTAACATTAATATGTGAGAAACTTTATGTTGGTATTTCTGTATGTGTGCACATTTGCATGTGTTCACACATAACTGCAGTACACTTGTGGAGGTCAGAGAACAACTTTCATCAGTAAGTTCTTTCCTTCTGCCATGTTGGGCCAAGGGATGAAAGGATGAAACTCAGCTCATAAGGCTTGGTAGCAAGTGCTTTTACCAATTGATCTGTTTTGCTACCTCCTAACATGGTTCTTCTTGTGTTTGTGTGTGTGTGTGTGTGTGTGTGTTGGCATCGAAAGCAAAGTTTTCACCAAGACCTCTTCTGATTCTGATGGCGATGGTAATACTAACTGACTAAATTAATGATTGAATGAATGAGCTATTGACTGAGTGAATGAATGAGTTACTGGGTTGACTGAATAAATAAATTACCAACTAAATCAATGAGTTACTGATTTAATGAGAGAATAAATGAATTACTGACTGATTGACTAAATTACGGAATGAATAAATTACTTACTTAATGGCTACTTCTTGTACTTTATCTTACTTTTAAAACTAGTCTATAAGGAACCAGTCTTGTCTAATATTTCTCTTTTATCATTTGCATATTCTTTATTTTGAATGACTTAAGAAAGTTGAATCAATTTCTGTCTGCCTGCCTGCCTGTCTTTTCTCTTTCTTTATCACGCTACTGTCATATTTCCTTTGGGTGGTTCATTTGTCTTTTATTCTTATTTGTTCTTATTTCTAGAATGCTATGTAGGACTCCTAAAGTATCTACATACATATTTAGAATATTCATTCTTTCTCATGAAAGCTATTTTTATATCATTTAATACCAAGCATGTTACCACTTAGGTATTTTGAAAGATCCGTCCTATTTATCAATCTGCTTATGATTAAGAACAACTTATCTGCTCTAATGGGAATTTGATGTGATTCTATTTGTCTCTGTCAAACTTTCTGGTTTTTGAGAAATTAATTTCAGCTCCTATCATATTACAGTCAGAAAACATAATGTCTTTCAGTGTATTACATTATCTATTGATATAAATCCTATCAATTCTCTTGGTGAGTACTTTGAATTATAATGATGACTAACCTATGAACACAAATAGTCAATATATATTTCATTTTCTTACTCATGTACAGATTGTACCTAAATGTGTGGCTTGAATTTTATTTATTTATTTTTATTTATTCCTCAACCTGGGTCCAAAAACAAATGGGTTTATTTTATACATATAATATTCTAAATTGTACAAGAAACAAGTGTTGTGCTCACTAGGAAATGCCTATTTGAATTTATAATGGATATCTATTCATATACTTAGTCTTTATTTACCTTTAATACTGTCTTAGTCAAGGTTTCTATTCCTGCACAAATGTCATGACCAAGATGCAAGTTGGGGAGGAAAGGGTTTATTGAGCTTACACTTCCATGCTGCTATTCATCATGAAAGAAAGTCAGGACTGGAATTCAGGCAGGTCAGGAAGCAGGAGCTGATGCAGAGGCCATGGAGGGATGCTGCTTACTGGCTTGCTTGCCTCTCTTGGCTTGCTCAGCTGGCTTTCTTATAGAGAGGGTACCAGCCCACAGATGGTACCACTCACAAGAGGCTTTCCTCCCTTGATCACTAATTGAGAAAATGCTTTACTACTGGATCTCATGGTGGCATTCTCTCAACTAAGACTCCTTCCTCTGTGATTAACTCCAGCTTGTGTCAAGTTGATACGCAAAACTAGCCAGTACAAATACTTCTTGTGATTTCTTGTTGATACTTTATGCCTTTTAAAATTGCTTATCATCTTCCTCTCTTATGCCTTTCTTGCCCTGGTTAGTAATCAGAATATTCTTTAGATGAATCAGTGAGTCTGTTAGCAGCATCACTCTTGTTATATAACATGCATATTCATGATTTGTGTAGCTAGCACTGTGTAGCAACTCTTCCACTCTCTGCACAGGACTTTAGAGCTTTGGGATCTTTTGTAATCTCCAGAGATCAGTCTCTCTGCAGTCCATTATCAACCACAGTCTGTTATCAGGGCAGTTTTCTTTTTCCTGACACCATTTTGGTTTTGGCGAGGAACTCATCAAAAAAGTATGCTGGGCTGCTCTGGCTAAGCTTCACCCTTGGAGTGTGTTTTGACCCGGTGTTTGTAGTTCTTTGTTTTAGACACAGACTTTTTATTAATGTGTTATGCCTCTTTTTAAATTTTAATTTATTTTTAATTGTGTGTGTGTGTGTATTTGTGTGTTTGTGGGTAGGCCTGTGCATGAGAGTATACATGCCCTTGTAGACCAGAAGTTAGGCACTATGAAGATGGAATTATACACAATTGTAAGATGCTCAATATGAGTTCTAGAACTGAACTCAAGTCTTCCGAAAGAGCAGTACATACTGTTGAGTGAGATGCCATCCCTTTACCAGCTATCAATGTTCCAAAATTTCCAGTGATAGAAGAAGTAAAAGATGTAGAAGCAATGCAGGATGTTTTTCTATTAACAAAAAGGAAATGAAAAGAATTGGCCTAAGGAGTGGTATAATATGCTCTGTGGTTTGCACATCCTATTTTTCTGAGAACAGCTGTAGGATGGTTATGTGAAACCATGGTAGACCATGGTTGAAAAAAAAAAAAAAAAAAAAACAATGGTATGATAATTTCACAGTCTTGGCTAAATTATTCCCACTGCAGGAACAAGCCTACTGGGTAGAGATCTCTTCTGTTCTCAGACACCTTTCTGACCTTCCCTGTGCAGAACAAGTTCTCTCAGTACTTTTTCCTCTTGTAATAATACCTTAAAATAGAAGCTATCTTATATGACCAATCCATGATATTTCTAATGTGTCTCTATACCACCAAAAAATAAGAGTTGACATGTATGTAGATCCTGTGACATTCTAGATACACTGTACTAGGTAATTTATCTACTCATAACTTGTATAGAAATAGGTACTTCTCATAACTTTCATTTCAAAATCATAATTAGAGGGCTGGTGAGTTCAGTGGGTAAATGCCCTTGCCACACAAGCATGGTGATCTGACTTGGAGTCCTCGGACCTATGAAAAGGGGGGATGAGGGCTAATTCCAAAAAGTTGTCTTTAATTTCCACATGCATAAGCTAGCATGCAAACCAACATGCACACATACACATGCACACACACGCACACACACACACACACACACACAAACTCACAGCATGTACATAAACAATAATAACGAAATTTAAAAATTAAAAATAACAATAATAAATGCACATAGTTTACAAAATAGTAAGATCCTAACAGTAGTGGAACATACATTAAGTGTCTGTTACTCACATGGGAAATTGGCACATGTGTTCTCTCCATTTCTGCTCAATCTATAAACAGCTGTAATGAATGTGTGCTTATTCTTTCCTACAGAATGCTTGATTGCTAAAAAGTTTGTAAGCCTTTTAAAGATTATACTATGAATATTGATATCTTATGTTTTATGACAAAACTGTTTTTATCCTTCCTCCATTTTATGATATTTCAATTCTCTACTATATCTATTATGATTTCTTTTAGTCAAATTTATCAATCTTTCAAATTTAAAATGCTTCTTTCTTTTGACTAATAAAACAGCCCAATCCTGGAATCATGATAGCACTCTGTATCATTGTCTAATGCTTTGCTGTATCAGACTTACATCCGGTGGAACAACACTTTTCAATTTACATATGAAGAATTTGGGGAGAGATAGTTATCTTACCCAGGTATGCAGTTAGAATTTGAACTCTGAAGTCTAGTTTCAGAGTTGGTGTGGCATACTGCCCTCTACAACATCATTACAGCAATTGTACTCTGTGGAAATGAGACAGAGGTTATGTGACTTGCTGGAGGCTGTACAATCAAAGCTAAAGACATTACACAAATTTCAGGATGCCTTCTCCCACAGTCCCTCATTTTCCTTAGCTTGCCATTCTTTCCTAGGCCCAAATCCTGGTCTTATAATTCTGTTACCATAAGCCCTGCTCTCCCTGCTGTGTTTTGAGAGTCCCTTTATTTTCTAATTACCTCTTCAGGGAGATGGCTTTATGCATAGTCTGTGTTTTACCCACAAAGTAAAATTTTATCTCTGAATTATGGATATAACTTATATTTCTTTGAATTTATTACATGTTCTTATGTCTTAAACTGAATTTCTGTGCAGTTTTCACCTCTTAGAGCCCCATCTGCTGACCTTCTAATATTCTGCATTCAGTTCTATTTATAGCAGACTATGTTACATTCAGCTTCATGGTAATTTTTTTTTTCATTGATTGCAATAAACATGTCAAAATTTCTTTGATTACCCTTTTTTCATTTATCTTTGGATCATTTTTAGTGCTTTGTCCATTTAATTAACATTCACAGCTGGCAAAATGGCTCAATTGGTAAAGGTGCCTGCCTCTAAGCCAATGCCCTGAATTCAGTTCCTAGGCCCAGATGTTAGAATAGAATTGACTTTTGCAAGCTATCTTCTGACTTTCATCCATAGCATGTGGCATGTGAACACCATACACATTCGTATATAAGTAAAATGAGTGTAATTCATACTGAGCATGTATACAAATTAAGGACAATAACCACTTTTCTCTGCCATGCTGGTAAGGACATAATTACAGGAAGTCAATGAGAATTGACCACAAGTTTTTTGAAAATAAATTACTATCTCTCACCCCTGTGATTTCTTTATGCTTTAGAAAAGCAAACTTAAGTCACTTCTGGATTTTTAGAAAGTCCATGATTTAACCTAAATCTTCTCTAAGTATTACCTTTAGGCATGAAAATTGTTCTTTCAATTTTGTTATCATTATCTCCTTTTGCTCAAAATGTGCCTTGTTCCTCTATTGCCATGTACTGAAATTCTGCTTCTAATTCAAAGTCCAGGTAAGGAAGATAACTTCTACATCTGAATACTCTTCTGATCAGTACTGATCACAGTTCGGAGCATACATGTTCTGAGAGCAATGCTACAGCTCAGGTACCAGCTCTAATGCTGACTAGCTGGGAGCCTTCAGACTTGTCTTTTCATTGTATGATGTCAAAGCATGAGTTATTATTAATGAAACACCACCTAGTAGAATTTTGAAAACTATTCAAATATCAGTATACTATCCATTTCTTTTATATATGAAATTTGAGGCATTTTTTTTAAATTACAGGTTCAGATGCATATCTCACTCATGCCTTCTTTTTATCTGTTCACAAAAGTCATTGACTATGTGAGCATTATTAATCCCTTGTTAAATGCATAAAAACTGACATTTGGAGCTATCTTACAGTACACATCATCTTTGGTATTGTGTTCTCTGAATGACCATTTATATATTAGCGAAAGCATGCATTTATGTGTGAGATAGTGTCTATATGAGAACATATATATGGAGAGAAAGAAACATGATAGCATGAAATGTCACCAGATAATGACTTGCAGCATCTTCCCTTATTAACTACATTTCCACTGTGTTTATGGGGCATTACCATCTTGCTGGATCAAATGGCACATAATGTACCATTAAGAATAACAGCCGAAACCTAATGTGTCATTTGGAATCTTCCAATCTGATCTCACGATGCAATAGCCATTTGATTGCAAACCAAGGAAAGGGTCACCTTTGCCCTCCTCTGTGGGCAGGTACCTATTGCATCTTCTAACTAATGGGACAGGATGTGTCTTTCGATAAAATTGCCTGTTGATAGGATCACCCTCATTATGTAATCTAGGATGAGATAGTGTAAGGGTGTAACTAAGCATTGCCACAAACTTTGTCTGTGCCTCCTGTGCAAAGCAAATGCTGGTCCTTTAGCTTTCTTTTCTTTGAATTATTAGAACTTGGTTGGCTGAGATTTCTGTTTGATGTAGGCAATGTTGTTAGGCTTTGGATATCATAAACCTTTTATTGGGAGAATATTTATGTTATTTATATGAAAATGATTATTGCATATTTAACCTGTGTTCTAGTTCTTATCCTGTATTATGTACTTTTAAAGGAAAGAGTCTTGTTTGTGTTATAAATGTCATACAAATATCACATTTATATGACATTTATATATTAATACTTATTATACTTTTCAATGTAGGTGTATGCTTATATATAGGTAGATGACAGAAGAGACACGTGGTAGAGTCTCAATAATATTCTTTTCAAGAAAATAAGCAAGAAGATAATGAACAATGAGTATGATTTTTTAATATAAAAACACAAATATAGCCAGGCAGTGGTGGCTCACGCCTTTAATCCCAGCACTTGGGAGGCAGAGGCAGGTGGATTTCTGAGTTCGAAGCCAGCCTGATCTACAGAGTGAGTTCCAGGACAGCCGGGGCTACACAGAGAAATCCTGTCTCAAAAAACCAAAAACAAAAAACAAAAGAAGAAACCCACAACTATAAATAAGTTCTGGTCTTAACATCTGAGGAATATTCATGTAGTATCTTAATACCAAAGACAATATATTTTAAATATTTCCCTAATAAAAAGGTAGATGAGTATTCTATGCTGAGATCTATTATAACTGCTAGCCTCTATAAATAGGTGTCCTCAGGAATCAGCAGCTTAGCTAACAAGGTAAGGAAAAGGGAAGAAGAGTATAGGCATGGCGGTACACCTGGTCAGCAAGGTGGTCCTGAGGATCAAGAAGACAGAAGGAAAACCAAATGTGCTCCAAGAGGAGGTGTAATGGTAAACAACTGCTGGAACACAGTGGGAAGTGGTGTCCCAGGAAGGAAGCCTTACTCCTCACAGTCTCTTGACAGGAAATTATGGAGAACAGCTGCTAGTGGGAGCCTTATGGTGTTCACAGCTTCCAGGATGGATGATTATCCAATCAGGCAAACAGAAAAGGCAAAGAAAGAAAGAAATATGCTTTTCATCTGGAAATAAAAGCCTTAGCAAGAAGCAGGAGGTAGGAACCTGACAACATAGATTCATAAGCCACTGGGCTTGCCTGAGACCATTCACAACACACTGGGTGCTGCTTAGGGAGGTTACTCAATACTGCCTATAGGCTGCCAATTGCCTGAGGACATTCTGTATGTTGCCTCTTACTTTACCATCATTTTCTTTTCAGAGAAACAGGGAGGCAGAGAGGTGTTTAAGAATAACTATTAAAAATATCCCTGTATAACTTTAAGTGAATGAGACTCAAACTATGATATTTATTTATTAGGCTCTGTACAAGTCCTGGGGAATTGCCACAAATCTAAATCTATAATTGCCAGTCTGACTCAACTGTGGTACAGAAATAATTGCTATTTGAAACTTTCTGAGTTACTTCTGCTCTAGGAGTCTGGCCTCCTGGGGAGGCATATCACTGTGGCATTTGTTGTTGGCTCATCCAGACTCCTAGGGACCTCTTGCTTTGCTGTCTTCTCCTCCATGCTCTTTCTCATTCTTCTCTCTCCTCCCCCCTCATGGTGCTTATCTGGGACACCCCAGCCTGGTAACTCTAATTCCACCTCTCTCTGTTTCCTCAGTAACTGACTGTTGCCAGTTTTATTTAACAGTAGTTTTAAATTGGGGACAGTGTTTTTTGGGAAATACAACTTCTAGTTTCATGGGTAACCAGTGAGAAGATATGTTGGAAAACCCTCACAGGTTTTACGAGGAATGAGGGGCCTGATCCTCAACGCTCCTGCCAGACAGTTGGGAAGATGAGACTGGAGTTAGGTGAGTGTTGAAAGGAGGTCAGGAGCTCATGTTGTATCTAGAGGTGGAGACAGGGTTAAATATGTCACAAAAAGAAAACAGAATGAAGAAAAATGATAGAGAGAAGGAAAGGAATTGGAGAAAGAAGAAAGAGAAAGAAAAGCCTGAAGCACAAAGGAACATAGGAGAGAAGGCAGAGAATCTTCAGGACTTCAGCAAAGACAAAATTGGCACAGCCTAGGATATAAAACAATGGCTCAGGAACATTTTAGATTTTGCTTTTTAAGCTGGCCTACATTTCAGCACACCCACTCTCTTTAGATCTGTAGGTAACAAAGAGCTCCTACAAGCCTGTTCTCATTTGCCTTCAGTAGACCCTGAAAAATAGTTTAGCTGTGAACTTAGACAAGTTGAGGGCTAGAAGGTAGAAACATAGAGACCCATTGGGGGGAGGGGTCATTTATTTTAGTTCCCAGGATCATGAATAAATATATGGACACGGGAAGAATAGGAACTCTAGGCAAGAAGTTTGTGAAAAACAGCTAAGAAAATTTAGACCTTGTGTTGCATTCTATCAGCATCAACTGAAAGGCCCAAAACAATGATAATTATTAGTTCACTTTGACAGTAAACACATGTGAAGTGCCTGCTGGTATGCCAGACAATGAGCTGAGAATAGCACAGTCCTCTATTCCTACAAGTACAGATTAAGTGAGCTTAGTAGGTTAAGACTCCTAAGCAAATGAAATGAAAAACTGATGGTAGCACTGCAGAGAAGTATTATGTGCTTATTTATGAGATAATAATCACTTTTAACCCAAGTGTTGGTTTTAGAAATAAAAATTGGAAGACAAAAGAAGCTGTTGAGATAGCTTTTGAAATATTGGGAGGTACCTATTCGGTATAGAAGTAGAGAGAGTAAATTCTGTACACTCAGAAACATGATCGGATGCCTGAAGCCCACAGTCAGTCAGCCTTGTTAGAGACATTATGAACAACTGTAGATATTGGAGTTCAAAGGTAGGAGTGTGGGATGAGAAACAGCCATCCAGGCGGATCATCATGGTTGAGCCCACACATCAGGGTTCTGATCCCAGCACTAGTGTGTAGAATAGGTTCAGGTTGAGATTAGTGAAGATTAGATCTGATCTGCAACTACCATTCAAGGACATCACCAAAAGCATGCCAGCAGCTGTGGGGAGAGAAGAAATCCTGTACATCAGTTAAGAGAGCAGATCTATAAAAAAATGAGGAGTGCCTGTGGTTGATATTTTGGATCTTATTTCTGTGGTGAAACAACATGACCAAAAAGCAACTTGGGAAAGAAAAAGTTTATTTCAGCTTACAACCCTCACTGAAAGAAGTCAGGGCAGAAACTTGGAGGCAGAAGCTGAAGCAGAAGCCATGGAGATCTTTTACATGGTTTGCTCAGGTTGCTGTCTTATACAGTTAAGATCACCTGCCCACAGGTGATCACAGCCCACAGTGGGTTAGGCCCTTCCACATTTATCATTAATTGTGGCAATATCCCAAAGACTTGCCTATAGGCCAATCTTATGGATAGAACTTCTCAGTTAAGATTCTTTCATCCCAGATAGGTGGAGGTGTGTATTAAGCTGAACAAAACTAACCAGAATAGTCAGTTCCTTTAATCTGTGTAGTTAGGAACATGTAAAAGTATCTCTCCACAGAGATCATTGCGTTGTTACTAATAGTAAGAAACATAATTCCAATCAATGACTTGAAAATATTTCTACAAGTACCTTTACTGATGTATCCCACTCATTGATCTGAAAATTTAGGAATTAAGAAATAGATTAACTCACTTTTTGTGTTATGAATTTTTATGTACATGTATGTGTATAGTGTGTGTTCTTAATGCCTGCAGAAGCCAGAAAAAGGTGTTGACAGATGACTGTGTGCTACCATGTGGATACTACAAACCAAACTAAAGTCCTTTGCAAATGTTCTCAGCTGAAAAAGCATATGAAATTGAATGTCACAATATTGAAGAATTGGACACAGAGTTTCACAATAGCTATCACTTATTGAAAAAACAAGTGAATGAAAGATAGTATTAGATAGGGATTAAATGCCATGCCTAAACTTTAAATACTGAGAATTTTGAATATGTTGAATTTTGAGTACTATAACTCATATGTATTATTACTATATATTGCTAATATAAAACAATGCAATTTTGGTAACGTTTTCATATATGTACATAAAATATTTCATTTCTATCTATTATTGTATGTACTTTCTGCTCCCTCATTCTGGGAGGGGGTTCCTGCAGATGTCATGTAGGGAAGCACACTGCACAGAGACAATAATGAAAACTTGGTGCAGATTGACTTTGGGATCCTGGGTAAGACTTCAGTGAGTTTCAAAACAAGTGGTTTATTCCCAATGTATTTAAGCTAAGTATAATTTTAAAAATTATTTCTATTGTAATACAGTCCCTAGTTCACAAGAAAGTTTAATTACATTGAAACTCAACTCAGGGAACATCATTTCTTCCAAGAAGGTGGGTTCTAGAGATACATTACTTGCAATAGGTTAAGGGTCTAAGGGTCTGACCTGGTATCCATCATACAGATAGCATAGGGATCATTTGAGCTATTAGCCACCTCTGTTCTTGCTGTGGGACTATGGAGGAGTCTCTAACTATAAGGGTCATTTAGATTACTAACCACAACTGTTCTGACTGTAGGATCTTTATATGGCCTAACAGATAATGCAGATTACCAGGCTATTAATCACTTCCAATTTTAGCTTTCTGGATGGAAGAACAGGTTTCTTCATCTTTCACAAAGATGAATTCTGTGTGTGTAACATTCCTGGTTTCTCTTGAGGTCTGCAGGCACAAAAACTTTCAGGCTATGTTCCCAATATCATGCCCTTCCTTTTCTCTAATAGTCTCCAATTTCAGATAGAAGGCTCTTATTGCAGTGAATCACAATTGTTCATTTGAAAGATTTATTTCTATTTTTATTAGTGTGCATGTGTATGAAAGCACTACCTGCAGAGGCCAGAAGAATTCATCATATCAGATTCCCCTGGAGTTGGAGTTACAGACAATTGTAAGCTGCCCCTGTGGTGTTGGGAACAAAATTCCAGTCTTCTTCCAAGCACTCTTAACTGTTGAATCAACTCTGTCAATTTAGATATAACAATTTTTGATTGACTTGATGTTATCTAACTAATTGCTATGCTCAGCCTCTTGGCTTTTAGTTATCAAACAGTAATATTGCTCGCAAATGTCTTTTGATGTTTAAATTAAATGACATATTGAGTTTTGACAACACGGAGGGTAGTGATTTATAAGCTTCAGGAATCTCCTCTAATCATATGTTGTCCTACTGTATAGCAATTCTTTTCTCTTTTTATTCTTACTATGACATGACATAACCATAACAAATATGGTCCTCATATTGTTTTTATCAAGGTTGTAGGACAGCACCCAAGAAATTTCTCCTGCTTTGAACCCACTAACAAAGCACAAACAGAAACTACAGATCATGCAATGGTCATTGTTCACATGTGGCAAGAGGATGGATGTTAAACAAAGTGTGGTAAGGCAAGAAGAATCTCAGGTCTCTACTAAGGTGGGTTCAGAAAATCTGGGTGTAAGATTCTTTTCAGAATGTTAACAACATTATGTGGGACTGGATCTGAAACTTCTTGTAGTCTTGTCAGAAAAAAAGTAGTCAATGTAAAAATGCCTTCACAAAAGATAAATTTCTAACCCTAACCATTAGTCATTATTATACAGAATAAGGGCTATCAACTGCAAGTTTGAGCTTCATTAATTTATCCAATAATATCCAACACTTATTATAATTAAAATGACGTGTTTATAAATAAAAGGAAGTGAGTTCAGCAGGTGGAAACAGTAGAGAACAGAATGTACAGGTTCCAATATCGATTTCCTCATCAAGGATGGGAAAGGGGACTGAGCAAATCATGTAAATTTAGTGAATTTTTGTGTGATTATGGAGTTCAAGATTGTGTTCTAGGTAAGAATGCTTCACCAACTCTAAAATTCCACCTGAATGTTCATCTTCATCATTTCAAGTGGACTCAAATTGAGCTTTACTTACATTGATCAGATGCAGTTTTAAAAGGGCCAGGAGTAGGGATTCCCTATAATAGCATAGTCTGATGGATATACTAGACATATATGAAAAAGTACAACCAATTAGCAGCCACATTTATACAGTGAAAACTGAAAACAAATAAACAACAAAGAAAAGGAGCTGAAATTAACCCAGTAATCTATTTCATGTACTATATCACATTATTATTTCAATGTGCAATCATTATAGATATCACCATCAAAAATTTAACTTCTTTTTCAGACAATGATACCTCTAAAACCATAGCATACTTCAACTGATATACTGAATTTTCTTCAAAAAAATACTTGATGTGAGTTTTTATTTAATAAAATGGAGAAAAATGTTGATTTAAATACTTATAATGTTCCCAGCATACTTAAAATTTCTCCTAACTGAATAAAACTGATTTTAAAATTCAAGTTAAAAAGTTAAGAATCAATTTTCTCAGTTCCACTTGCTACATTTTAAGTATCTTGTAGGTATACATTATCAAGTAATTCCTGGGTATATGTAGCCAAGTACCTCATGCTACATGTGGCTGAATAACTTGTGGGTACAAAGGGTCACACTAGTGCATGAACGTTGAAGTGTAACTTCAGCAGGGGCTTAGACTGGCTCACTGAAGACAAAATAATACATCTACAATGGGGATCTTCCAAAAGTTCATGAGACTCTAAAAGCAATCCAATATAAGAGTCATGGTAATTCATGATAAGATGCTTTTGCTTGATATTTTAAAGGAATCATGTAGTGGAAATGCAGTGGTGAGTGTCCCTGTTCTCAAGCAATTTAGTAGCTGAGATAGAGATGAATTAATAAATAGGTTATGACCAAAAATGACTTAAATTAAGTTATATTGGGTGTTATTTAATTTCCTCTATATGACATTGAGATATAGGCTAATTTAGGAATATATTTTGTAACAACAGATCTGGGTATCCCAGGACAACACAAGGGGTTTCATGAATATTAGTAGGAAATGTCTCAAGTCCTGAGAGCACAACACCTTGTTCACTGGAGCCTAGGAGGTGCTCATATCTTTCTTTAATGACTAATGTTCTATTTCTGGTTGGTACATCCATAGCAATGAATTCATGCTCAAAGGGGAAGGGAAATAATTTGAGACATTAGGCCATTTTAGGACCCACCAGAAAAACAGTTATCCACTTTAATCAACCAACAGGCCTTAGGGTGAATAATAGATCATCAGGCTTTCTGCTTATCACAAATTACCAGAATTTCATTTTCTTTTCTTTTCTTTTCTTTAGTCTTTTTCCTCTTTCTTTCTTCCTTCCTTCCTTCCTTCCTTTCTTTCTTTCTTTCTTTCTTTCTTTCTTTCTTTCTTTCTTTCTTTCTTTTGTAACAGGGTTACCTCACTCAGGATGAAATTTACTAGTTCCATACATTTGCCTAAGAATTTCATGAAGTCATTGTTTTTAATGGCTGAGTAGTACTCCATTGTGTAAATGAACCACATTTTCTGTATCCATTCCTCTGTGGAGGGACATCTGGATTGCTTTCAGCTTCTGGCTATTATAAAGAAGGTTGCTATGAACATAGTGGATCATGTGTCCTTGTTATTTGTTGGAGCATCTTTTGGGTATATGCCCAGGAGTTGTATAACTGTGCCCTCAAGTAGTACTATTTCCAATTTTTTAAAGAACCACCAGACTGATATACAGAGTGGTTGTACCAGCTTGAAATCCCACCAGCAATGGAAGAATGCTACTCTTTCTCCACATCCTCTCCAACATCTGAATTTTTGATCATAGCCAATCTGACTGGTGTGAGGTGGAATCTCAGGGTTGTTTTGATTTGTATTTCCCTGATGACTAAGGATGCTGAACATTTCTTTAGGTGCCTCTTGGCCATCCTAGATTTCTCAGTTGAGAATTCTTTGTTTAGCTCTGTACCCCATTTTTAAAAAGGGTTATTTGATTTTCTGGAGTCTACCTTCTTGTGTTCTTTGTATATATTGGATATTAGTCTTCTATCAGATGTAGGATTGATAAAGATCTTTTCCCAATCTCTTGGTTGCCATAATGTCATATTGACAGTGTCCTTTGCCTTTTAGAAGCTTGTCAATTTTATGAGGTCCCATTTATTGATTGTTGATCTTAGAGCATAAGCCATTGGTGTCTTGTTTAGCAAAATTTCTCCTGTGCCCATGTGTTTGATGTTCTTTCCCACTTCCTCTTCTATTAGTTTCAGTGTATCTGGTTTTATGTCAAAGTCCTTGATCCACTTGGAATTGAGCTTTGTACAAGGAGATAAGAATGGATTAATTTGCATTCTTCTACATGCTGACTGCCAATTGAATCAGCACCATTTGTTGAAAATGCTGTCCTTTTCCACTGGATGGTTTTAGTTCCTTTGTCAAATATCAAGTGACCATAGGTGTATAAGTTCATTTCTGGGTCTTCAATTCTATTCCATTGATCTAACTGTCTGTCTCTGTATCAATACCATGCATTTTGTATTGCTATTGCTCTATAGTATAGCTTGAGGTCAGGGATGCTGATTCCCTCAGAAGTTCTTTTATTGTTGAGAATTGTTTTTTGCTATCCTGGGTTTCTGGCTATTCCAAATGAATTTGAGAATTGTTGTAACTCTATGATGAACTGAGTTGGAATTTTGATGGAGATTGCATTGAATCTGTAGATTCTTTCAGCAAGATGGCTATTTTTACTATATTAATCCTGTTAATCCATGAACATGGGAGATCTTTTCATCTTCTGCGGTCTTCTTCTTCTGATTTCCTTCTTCAGGGACTAGAAGCTCTTGTCATACAGATATTTCACTTGCTTGTTTAGAGTCACACCAAGGTATTTAAAACTATGTTTGACTATTGGGAAAGGTGTCATTTTGCCAATTTTTTTCTCAGCCCATTTATCCTTTAGAAGAGGAAAGCTACTGATTTGTTTAAGTTAATTTTATATCCAGCTACTTTGCTGAAGTTGTTTATCCGCTGTTGGAGTTCTCTCATGGATTTTTATGGCTGCAGAGAATTCTCCCAGGAAGATCTCTCTCCTCTAAGGAGGCCCTATAATTAGCCTTAATTCCACAGATATCAGTAACATATTTTCCTGGAGAACTTGAAGCTATCACATTCTTTGCTCTTCTGGCAGGTTGATTCATTTACTTGGTATCTGTAAACACATCTGCAATGTGTTCCAACCATTTTATGTGTCTATAGAGAGGCAACTGTGAGTATCAAGTTCCCATTTCCCTGGCAGGAAAACCCTTTGTTTCCATTGAAGCCACAGATCTCCCCATCTGATAGACTCCTTTTGTTGTGTTTCACTGAGTCTAATTTTTATCATCTATAAAATAAGGAGCTGAAGGGGTTTGCAACCCCATAGGAAGAACAATAGTATCAACCAACCAGACATCTCCCAGAGCTCCCAAGGACTAAGTCACCAACAAGGAAGTACACATGGAAGGACCCATGGCTCTAGCCTCATATGTAGCAGAGGATAGCCTTGTCAGGCATCAATGGGAGGAGAGGTCCTTGGTCATATGAAGGCTCAATAGATGCCCCAGTCTAGGGTAATTCGAGGGCAGGGAGGCAGGTGTGGGTGGGTGGGTGGGCGGAGAAATACCTTCATAGAAGCAGGGGAAATGGGATAGTATGGGGGGGTTCTGGAATGGAGAAAACTGGGAAAGGGGATAACATTTGAAATGTAAATAAAGAAAATATCCAATAAAAAAAGGAAATAAATTCCAAAGCATCCCTTGTCTTTTTGGAGGATAGAGAATACAAAATTGTTGACTATTTTATTAGTTCTCAGTCTATCTCTGTCTCTGTCTCTTTCTGTGTTTCTTTCTATGTCTCTCTATCTTTCCTTTCTTATTCATATGCTTTCTCATGTTCCTGTGATAAAAGGTGAACTTAAAATTTCATGCAGTGTAGTATTTTCTGCCCAGTGAGAAAACATCAACTGTTGTACTTCTGACCAATGTGTATTTTCTATCAAAAATAGATATGTAAATTAAAATGCAAAGTTACGTTAATAGAACAGCTTAATTAGTATTATATCCAAGTGAGTGTGCATCAAAGGTGTTTCACTCTTAAATTCAGAACATGGATTTTGTCAGAGTTTTCTTTTGAATACAAAAAGGATAGATAAAAAAAAAAACATGAAAGGACAGAAAAAAAGAAGAAGGAGACTGAGAACCAATTCTTACATCTTATCTATCCTTATCATAACAAGTTTAGTCATATTCTGCTTTAGCTTTGCTAATATGAGTCTATAAACTGCTGTGTAAAGCTTTATAGTATGAAAGTGTGCTTCTAGCATCCTCCTAGAAGGACTTAGCCACAACTGCTTGTCCTAACTGGATTGAATTTGTCCAATCTTCTTCTTTGACAACATGTTTAGTACAGTCCTTATTGTTTCATCCAAGAATTACTCTGAGATTATGATTAAATGTCTTCTTTTCACAATGCTTCACATCATCTTCATATTATTTTTGTTTCTTTCATAATTATGTCTGCTAAGGTGTACTCATGGAAGCCTACTTTGGGATATTATTATGCAAGTTTAGAGATCTTCCATATCTCTAGTTACAGCTAAACGATGAGAACACTGAGTTCTTTATATCTATGTTGCTATATTAATAGGAAAAATGTTGGTGAATGGTTGGATGCATGGGTAGATGGATTGAAGGATGAATTGATAAATAGATGGTTGGGTGGGTAGGTAGAGGAATGATTGGATGAACTCAGGGATGGATGCTTGTGTGCATGAGAATACCAATAGATGGATGTGGATGAAGGGGTGGGATGGGCAGGTGGATAAATGGATGAGAGAGGTGGGTAGTTGTATGTATGATGCGACATTGACATGACACAGAACAGAGAAAGGACAAAGTAACATAGTGACTACAGATGCAAGACTCTGTCAATAAAAATTTTACTAGGTGACACCATCATATTCATTTTATTATGATAATAGATTAAGCTAAAGTGGATCATAGTCTATTAGTCATTCTAGTAAATTCCATACCTATACAGACACACAGGCACAAACTTAAAGAGACAGACAGACAGGGAGGCAGGCACACACACACACACACACACACACACACACATATATATAGAGAGAGAGAGTGAGACAGAGAGAGAGACAGAGAGACAGAGAGACAGAGATACAGAGACAGAGAGAGACAGAGACAAAGACAAAGACAAAGACAGAGAAACAGAGAGACAGGGAGACAGAGAGGCAGAGAAACAGAGACAGGGAGAAATTCTATAAATTATATTATTCTAGTCCAGCAGACGCTGAGTGATATACCTCCTGTCCCCATTTCCAGTGAACCCCAGAGATCTTCCATTCATAACCTCCCTTCCCAAACTTGTTGCTTTATCCTGGCTACTAACTCCCAGAAGTACTTTGCTAACTCCAGAAGTACTTTACTAACTCCCAGAAGTACTTTCTGAGGATCTGTAAGCCACTCTGACCAGGAAAGCAAGTAGGTTAGCTGTATATCTATATACCTCCTTTCATTCATCCAAGCCCAGTGTACTAGTCTTATCCCCAGCTCTGAAGCATAACTTTTGCTGTAGCCTCTCCTCACTCTCTGTGCCTATTCCAGGTGACAAGGTATATAGACCTGGGTGGAATATCCTGCTTTCTTCCTTCTTCTAAATCCCTCACTATGCTCAGCTCATCTCATTTCTAAATCTCAGATCCCAATACCCCCAAACACAGTTTTACCTGGAACTCCCAGTGCCTACAACTATTAAGACCCCATAAAATTTTCCTACAGGTACCACAACACTACACTCTCCTAAGAACCAGACACTAACCAGCACCCAAGGAACAAAACATCCCCCCAACAAAGATAAGACTAGATATTAGCACCAAGAATTAAAATCTTCCCCATTCCAGATGCCTAGATACAAGTTTAAAAACACATTCAGTAACAGTCTTGAAAATATGTCTCAACCAGAGTCCAGCAACCATAATAAAACAGTCCTTGAACATTCCAAAAATAATTGAAATACAAGTAAAAGACATTGAAAAAGCCTTTAAGAATATGATAGAGGCCATTAAAGACTAAATTCCTTAAAGAAATCTATGAGAACACAAAGAGAGGATGAAATGGATAAAACCCTTCAAACCAGAAAATGAAAATAGAATTAATAAAGAAAACCCAAACTGATGAAAATGTGGAAATGAAGAATTCAGAAAGCTTCAGAGGCAAACTTCAACAATAGAATACAAGAAGAGATGGAAGAGAGAATCTTGGGCATTGAAGACATGATAGAAAATACACTCATCAAGAACAAGGTAAATCTACAAAAAAATCTCTTGGCACAAACATCAAGGAAATCTGGGAGAGACATTATGAAAGTACCAAATCTAAAACTCATAAGATTATGGGGAATAAAAACCACAGGTCAAATGCACAGAAAATGTTTTCAATAAAATCCTACAAGAAAAAATTCCTAACCTAAAGAACAAGACGTCTATAAAAGTATAAGAAGGTCTGAGGGAGGGAAGAGGTCTGGTGGTGTGTGTGTGGGGGGGTGGGGACATCCTCTTGGAAAAGGGGAAGGAGGAATGGGATGAGGATCTGTCTGGAGGGTAGACTGGGAAGGGAATAATGACTAGACTGTAAAAAGAAACAAGATATAAATAATAATAATAATATAATAATAATAATAATAATAATAATAATAATAATAAACAATGCCTACAGAATACAAAATGTGCATGTGGTATATGTGTGTATGTGTATGGGGTGGGGTTGGTATGTCTGTTTGTCTCTGTGTATGTGTACTTCCCTTCGCTTGACTTGATGGTCTGGGTTTACTTATTCTCTGTGTTTTCTTGGTTGTAAACTATTTTTAGGTTGGAGTTTTCCTTATAGCAGCTTCAGGAGAGCTGGGTTTATATATAAATATTGCATTAATTTGGTTTTATCACAAGATGTCTCATTTCTGGTTTTTAGATTGTCCATTGAGAAGGCTGGTACTATTCTAATAAATTTAGCTTTATGTTACTAGTCCCTTTTCTCTTGTACCTTTTAATATTCTTTCTTGTTGTGTACATTTAGATTTGATTATTGTGTGCCAAGGGGACTTGCTTTTCTGGGGTAGTCTATTTTGTATTTTGTCGTCTGTAGGCTTCTTATAGTTTTATAGACATCTCCTTCTTTAGGTTAGGAAATTTTTCTTGTATGGTTGAGACTGAGTAAATGAATAACCAATAACTGAGCCAACTTGAGACCCATCCCATGGGCAAGCACCAGTCACCAGAGTATTAAGAATACTCTGTTATGCTTGCAGAGGGGAATCTAGCATGTCTGTCCTCTGAGAGGCTCCATCCAGCAGCTGACTTAGATAGATGCAGAGACCAACAACCAAACAGTAGTAGAACTTGTGGTATTTTATGGAAGAGTTGGGGAAAGGACTGCAGGCCCCAAAGGATATAGGAACTCTACAGGAAGACCAACAGAGTTAACTAACCTGGACCCTTGGGACTCTCAGAGGCTGAACCACCAACCAAAGTACACATATAGGCTGGACCTAGCTGACCCCCTCTACCAGATGTAGCAGATGTACAGTTTGGTCTTCATGAGGGTCCTAAACTACTGGAAAGGCAAAAGCTGTTGCCTGTCTAAGGGATATGTTTTCTAGCTGGGCTGCCTTGTCTGGCCTCAGTGGGAGGCCACTGAGAATGTGGCTAGCTCTGCAATGACATGATGTGCCAAAGTGAGGATATACCTGGAGGGCGCTCTACTTTCTCAGAAGAGAAGGGGAGGAGAGTTGCGGGAAAGGATTGTGGGATGGGAGCTGTGAGCAGGATGTAAAGTGAATACATAAAATATAAATAAAATTAAAAAAATAGGAATCAACAATCACTGGTTATTATGTTTCTTAATATCAATTGTCTCAACCCCCAATAAAAGACAAAGACAAACAGAAAAGATGTGAAAACAAGATTTGTTCTTCTGCTGCATACAAGAAATATACATTAACATCTTTACCTTATGGTAAAGAGCTGCAAAGAGACAATCCAAGCAAATTGGCCTAAGAACCAAGCTGATACCTCCAGATTGATTTCCAGAGTAGTTTTTACCAGTTTGGAATCCCACCAGCAATGAGGGAGTGTTCCTCTTTCTCCACAACCTCTCCAACATGTGCTGTCCCCTGAGGTTTTGATCTTAGCCATTCTGATGGGTATAAGGTAGAATTTCAGAGTTGTTTTGATTTGCATTTCCCTGATCAGTAAGTACTTTGAACATTTCTTTAAGTGCTTCTTAGTGATTTGAAATTCCTCTGTTGTGAATTCTCTGTTTAGTTCTATACCTCATTTTTTTGATTGGATTGTTTGATTTTTTGGTGGTTAGCTTCTTGAGTTCTTTATGTATTTTGGATGTTAGCCCTCTATTGGATGTAGGGTTAGTGAAGGTTTTTTTTTCAATCTGTAGGTTGCTGATTTGTCCTATTGACTATATCTTTTGACTTACAGAAGCTTTCCAGTATCATGAGGTCCCATTTATCAATTTGTGATCTTAGAGCATGATCCATTGGAATTCTGGTTAGGAAATTGCCCCTGTGCCAATGAGTTCAAGGCTCTTTCCCAGTTTCTCTTCTATTAGATTCATCTTATCTAGTTTTATGTTGAGGTCCTTGATCCACTTGGACTTGAGCTTTGTGCAAGGTGACTAATATGGATCTATTTTCATTTTTCTACATACAGACTGCTAGACCAGCACCACTTATTGAAGATGTTTTCTTTTTTCCATTGTATATTTTTGGCTTCTTTGTCAAAGATCAAGTGACCATAGGTGTGTGGTTTTATTTCTGGGTCTTCAATTCTGTTCTATTAATCAACGTGTCTGTCTCTCTACCAATACCATTCAGTTTTTATCACTATTGCTCTGTAGTATGGCTTGAGGTCAGGCATGGTAATTACCCCAGAAGTACTTTTATTATTAAGAATTGTTTTCACTACTCTGGGTTTTTTTTGTTTTTCCAGATGAATTTGAGAATTGCTCTTTTCATCTCTTTGAAGAATTGTGTTGGTATTTTGATGGAGATTGTGTTGAGTCTGAAGATTGCCTTTGGTAGGATGGTCATTTTTACTATGTTAATTCTACCACATGATCATGGGAGATCTCCAGCTATATCAATCTTGGGCATATACCCAAATGATGCCCTACCATGCCTTGGGACATATGTTCCACTATGTTCATAGCAGCCTTGTTTGTGACAGCCAGAAGCTTGAAACAACCCACTTGTCCCACAACAGAGGAATGGATACAGAAGATGTGGTTGAATACTGTTCACCTATTAAGAATGAGGACATCCTGAATTTTTCAGACAAATTGATGGAACTAGAAAATATCATCCTGAGTGAGGTAACTCAGATCCAAAAGGATATGATTGGTACATATTCACTAATAAGTAGATATTAGCCCAAAAAAATGAACAGAATACCCAGGATAAAGTCTACAGAACTCAAGGGGGTTAACAAGCCAAAGGGCCCAAATGAGATTGCTCCAGTCCCACTTGTGAGGAAGTAGAAAGCAATCACAGGAGGGGGGGGAGGAGGGAGGTACCTGGGTATGAAAAGAGACAGGGAGGAAAAGAGGGGAAAGTGACAGGTATTGGGTGGGGAGAACAGGACTAAAGGTCTGAGGGCCAGAAAAAAGAATAAAAATAGGCAACCTTGGAAGGTAGGAGATGGAGGGACCCCTTAAAATGTACCAGAGACCTGGGAGATGAGAGACTTTCAGGATTCAAAAAGGGAAGCCTATAGTGGGGAGAGGGAAGTTGGAGAGCCCACTTCCAGCAGAAAGACAGGGTATCAAATGAGGGATGGGATTGCCATTCCACAGTCAAAAACTCTGACCCATAATTGTTCCTGTCTCAAAGAACTGCAGGGACAAAAATGGAGAAGAGCCTGAGAAAAAGGAGATCCAGTGACAGGCCCAAATTGGGATCCAGCTTTGTGTGTGCATGTGTGTGTGTTGGGGGTGGGGGTGGTGATGGTGGTGGACCAGTGTCTGATGCTATTGCTAAGGCTATGGTGTGCTCACAAAAAGGAGCGTATCATAACTGCCCTCTGAAAGACCCAACAAGCAGCTGAAAGAGTCAGATGAAGATATTTACACCCAGCCAATGGACAGAAGCTGCTGACCCCTGTGGTTGAATTGGAGAAAAGCTGGAAGAGGCTGGGGAGGAGTGCAACCCTGTAAGAGGACCATCAGTCTCAACTAACCTGGACTTATGAGAGCTCTCAAACACTGAGCCACCAACCAGGCAGCATACATCACTGATATGAGGCCACAAACACATATACAGCAGAGGACTTCCAGGTCTGGACTGAGTGAGAGAAGATTTACCTAAGCCTCAAGAGACTGCAGGCTCCAGGGAGTGGGGAGGTTTGGTAGGGTAGAGGGTCTAAGGGGTAGAGTCTCTTCATGGAGACAAGAGGGGTAGGACAAGGTGTGGGATGTGGAACAGTCAAAGGGTGGACTGAGAAGGGGATAAAATCTGGGCTGTAAAAAAATGATTCAATAAAACTTGAAAAATAAAAAAAAAATGTAAAATGAAAGTTATATAGTATAAAAAAGAAACAAACTGTTATAGCTGTTTTGATAGCATAGACTTCTAACCAAAACTAATCAGTAGAGATAGTGAAGAATATTATTTACTCAATAATCTACCCAGAGGACACAACAATTTTCAAAAACTTTTTTTTGGTTCTTTGTTATTTTCGAACTATATGCCTCAATCCCATTCTCAAGTGTGGCAGCAGGAGTAGGGCAGGACCAGCTCTCCTGCTCTTATGATCCCAGAGCCAGCTCTCTTGCCTCCTAACCCTGCTGTAAGTGGCAAGGGGTTAGATTAGGGGAGAACATCTTTTCCTCACTCATGTCATGGCACACAGTGTGGGACCAGCTGTCCCACACTGACAACCTCAGTGATGCTCACCCACTCCCTACCACTAGGGTCAGCACTACTGCACTGCCCAGGCAAGGTTCAGGGTCTGCTTTACTGAGTGCTGTAGCAGGTGACAGACTGGGATAGCTCCCCTGGTTTTATGACCCTAGTGCCAGATCTTCTGACTGCCACTGGTGGCAGTTAGGAGGAGAGTATTTCTAGCTCATCTATACCATTGCATGGGGAATAAATGGCAGGGCCAGCTCTCCCACATTCATACCTTTATGGCCAACTCACCTGCAACTCCTGCAGCCAGGGCCAGCTCTACTGTGTTTCCTAAGGTGATGTGAGGCCCTACTCTCTGAGTACTGTAAATGGCTCGGAATGGTGTCAAGTCTCCTACTCCCATGGCCCCAGGGTTGGCTCTTCTACTATCCCAGTATAGGGATGAAGCCAGTTCTGCACAGCCTTCAGATATCAATTCCCATGTAGCAGCCCAGTCTAGGAACATCGACCTGCCCTGGTAGGAAAAAAATTCCTATACACTCAGATGTGGCCTATGGTAGCATTACATTCCAAGAGCCCACTATGGTTCTAGGTGGAATCATCAGCTACTTACATCAGACTATTTCTCACTACCCTTAAATCTTTAGTTTTGCCTGTCTTCATTGTGCCCACAGATTTGTTTCTCTTCCATTTCTCCACCATTTACTTGCACCATTTAGAGACATCTGGAGTATCTGAGTGTCTGGTGTCATCTCAGGAGTAGTATCAGGAATACTATAGCCCAGTAGTACATTATGGCACCAGGCAGAGGTCATCTTGGGCATGGCTTACCTCCCTGCTTCCAAGGCCTGTGATGCACCAGACTGGTGGTCATCTCAGGCTAGCTGCCTGTACAGGTTCCCTGGTGCCTGATGGGTAACCATCTCAGGTGTGCCTATTTCAGGGAATGTGAGACTACTAATTATTCAGATGTTCACAGGTCAGAACATTGAGCATGAACATAACTTCTCTCCTCTCTACAGAGTATCTGCAATACTTCTAGAAGCAAGGGCATAGCAATTTTTAACATTTATGCTCCAAGCACACAAGCCTCAAGTTTATAAAAGAAATCCTTTTACAGTTTAAATCACATATTGACCCTCATACAATGATAGCAAAAGATGTCAATACAACACTTTCAGCAATAGACAGGTAATCCAGACAGAAACTAAGCAGAGAAATTCTGGAGCTAACTGAAGTCATAAACCAAATGGACCTAACAGTTGTAATTACAGAACATTTCACTCAAACACAATTTTTTTCTTTTTCTCAGCATCTCATGGAACTTTCTACAAAACTTACCACATACTCTCACAAGCAAGTCTCAAAAGAAGCAAAAAAATCAAAATAATACTCTGCATACTGCCTAACCACCACAGATTAAAGCTGAATATCAATACCAACAGAAATTACAGAAAGCTTACAAACCCATGGAAACTGACAAACTCTACAATGAATAAAATATGGATTGAGGCAGGAATTAAGAAAGAAATTAATGGTTTTCTAAAATTAAATGAAAATGAATTCACAACATTCTCAGAACTATGGGGCAAAAATGAAGGATGTTCTAAAGGGTAAGTTCATAGTGCCAAGCATTTTGATTTGTGTTTCAGTGATTTTAATCAGGGCCATCCATGTGACTATTGTTGTGGAACTATTCTTTTGAAACCAGTGGACTCACTAGTAGATATACAACAGAAGACAGTGACTCCCCATTCCACAACACCTACCAATAGGCCAATAGGTCAGGAGGGAGTGGAGGTCACTATGAATCCCTCCCCTTCCACAACTGACTTAAGACCAGTCTTAAGAACAAATGTATCCAACTATATTTGCTGGGAGGTTATGACTACAATAGCTGTTTTGTATCAACAAGATCAAATTTGACAGGCCTTCTCTCTATCACTTGATTCTTACATTCTTTCCATTTCTCCCTTCAGTGCTAGTACTTCAGACTAATGGGAGTGGTATAAATGTCTGACATCATGTTTACCTATGCTCCAGGCACTACTGTCACATGGCAGTCTTCTGTTTATGCATCTTGTTAAACAGGGACATGCCTCTATGTGATTTGATCTTGTTGGCTCCCTCTGATTCAAATGTTCTGTCTTCAAAACTAAAATTTAAAGAAAACTGTTTTTGCCACTTTAATTCTTCAAATACTTCCTTGCCAGAAATCCCCCACTGACCACCTTTTTAAAATTTTACCCTCTTGTTTCATGATGCTTTTCTACCTGCTTCACTTTGTTATTGTTTGGCTCTTCTTTCTATTTGACACATTATGTATTCCAGGAGAAAAATGTTCTACTGTATTTTTGTCTGTCCTCTCAGCACATCTTAACAATGTCAAAGCTAGTAGGGATTCAATAGCTACACTTTTTAGATAGGTGTCTAAAATATAGACGTAGACAGTGGTGTTGATAACCATGACCAGACAAATTTCTAATTCTCATTTGTAAACTTCCTAGCCACCAACAGTTTATGCATACTGTTGTTCAATGCCAAAAACCAGGCATGGGGTAAATAGTGATCCTCTAGTAACTGATAAATCCTCAGATCATCATGGTAGTGTTAGGGTGCAGTCAAAGAACTCTTATCCCATGTCCATAAGTTCTGTGGGCTATGGAGTTAGTGGCCAAGAAGATGTACAATATCCTTAACAATAGTATACCATGTGCAAAACCCAAGTCAGGAGAGCTCTTTGCATACGTAGGAAACCATGGGATACACTTTAGTGTATGGATGGATGGATAGGAGGAGAGGAGAGAACTAGAGACCACTCCATGGAAGGTTTGAGATATAATCTTCAGATTGTGAACTTTAATAATAAAAGCCATTAGGAGCCTGAAATGTTTTGAATAGGAAAACATCATAAAAATACTTGAATTATAGAAAATGGTGCTTTATTAGCCGATATCAAGAAAAGCTCTTTGAAAGGGTTCCCAAGGACTAAACCACAAAGCAAAGAGTATACATAGAGGGACACATGGATCCAGCTGCATATGTAGCAGAGAATTGACTTATCAATAAGAGGGGAGGCCCTTGGTCCTGTGAAGTCTCAATGCCCCAGTGTAAGGGAATGCTAGGGCGGTGATGATGGGTGGTTGGCGGAGCACCCTCATAGAAGCAGGATGGGATAGGGTTTGTGGAGGGGAAAAGAGGAGGAAGGGGGATATAATTTGAAATGTAAATAAATAAAATAATCAATAATAAGTGTCAGAGCTTTTTTTAAAAAACAAACAAAGAAACAAACAAAGTGCAGAGCTTTAAATCTTATCTCTGGGACAAGAACTAGTTCTTTAAAAAGGCAGAAACAAGAAAGGACAAATCAGACTGAAGTATGCAAGACTGGGCAGGTCTGGGTTGTGGGACAAGGAATGAGGCCTTTCCAGGGAAACTAGAATTATAGCATTGGAATCAATGTCCTCGTGGGGGCTGAGTACAAACTAAGACCTAGTTGTAATATTCCTAATCTGTGCCCCCTCTGACTCTGAAGCCTTGAGTCCTTTTCAGAACATTGATTGGAATATTGAACTTGAATCTTCTGTGGGAGAGGGAATTGAGCCATAGCAAAACTAGTTCTTAATTATAAAATGAAAAATTTTACCACAACATGGGATATTTATTTTTTGAGACATGAGATCATGTCACCAAGCATGGCTTCAAACTCAGTATTTAACTTAAGGATTATCTTTGTCTCTTGATCCTTCTTCCTCCACCTTGCTAATGCTAGGGCAACCTGTATGAAATATTACATCCTGTTTTGAAGGCTCAAGTTTTAAATCCTGATACCACATGAAGTACATGCAGGCTTTTCTATGAGAAAAAATTTAGTATATTAAAATATAAAAGCTCCCATGGAAAGACACTTTTGTATTTCATATTTGTTGTTCACTGTTCCCTGTGAAATTGTAAGTTCCCCTTAATTATAAATGGATAAACCTGCAAGGGCACACTGGCTTCCAGGTACAACTTTTAGGTACAACTTTTTCTTCTTTCTTAGCTACCTTTAGAATGTTCACAGTGGTCACTTGGCAGCAGGTGTCATCTAAATAGCTTTCAAGATGACAGGAAGACAAAATCTACAAAAGATAGAGTAAAGAAACTGTAAATAAGTCTCAAGTTCTATCACTCCACACAGGCTCTGGCTATGAGATCTTCAATATAGATGCTGACAACGTCTCAACCATTGAGTAAATAGGACTGGTCCTGGAAAGCAGGAGAAAACAAATTGTGATCTGTGTAAACGAAGCAAACCTTACTGTTCTTAAATTTGAAAAACCTATATTTGTTAGCACCAGACCATTCTCTGCCTTTGCAAATGTTTTATTTCAAAGATGAAAAAAATCACAGGAAGTGTAGGTTACTTAATGTCAAGGATAAACTCCAAAGACTGTTAATCAGAGTATTACTTCTTTATATAGAAATAGAATATACTTTTCAGGTTATTCAAACCCTCATGATAGGTCAAGAATGGACAATGGAAAGACTTCATAGAGTCCTATAAAGACTGTATGTAAGTAATTCAAAATTCTATTTGGACCAAAGAATAGGAGAAATATCATGAAGAGTTAGTTGTTTGAGAGAGATTCCAACAAGAATATAAAATTTTGTGAAAGATGGGGAAAGGCTTCTAGTCCATCTAAAAGTGGTGGTGACCAGATTGTCTTCATTGCCTGCGAACAGGATGATGCTCTGAAAATAACACTGTGTGTGTGTGTGTGCATTTGTTCATGGCTTGAATAGTGACTGTTTTATGAACCTTTTTGGCATATTGGCTTATGGCATAAAGCTGTGTTGAAGTTGGAAGGTTAGCAATGTATTTTGGAATCATGTTGCCTAAACCCACATCTCAGGGAGTTATTTGGCATTGCACAATTCTAACTCATCATTTTGTAAAGTGAAGGACACAATGGGGTCCATTTCTTATAGTGATTATAGGGGTCAAAACAGTGTTTACTCCAGTGATTGAAACACATATGGGAAAGCAAATGTGTTTGCTTTCATTTCTCTAGTGTTGTTTCTATAATTTATTTTCATAGCTTCTGCAACATGTAAGGCATACTTATCCAATACTTGCAAAATGGTTGTGTAAAAAAGGAAGGCAACTCCCTGCTCCTGGAGCTGTAGAGAGCCTTTGTAGTATTACCTTGGGTCTGAGTAGAGTTCAGTGTCCTGAGGAAACACACACACACACACACACACACACACACACACACACACAATCTCAGCAAGTATCATAGAATGACATTATTTTCCAGAAACAGTCCACAGGACCTGCTGGAGAATAAGAATTAAGCTTTGATTCACTGAAACATGGCTGTCTATGATGAGGGTTCTGGCAAAGTGCAATCAGGTGGCATTTATCTCAGTCCTATTGTCTGGACCATGACATTGTGCTACTATGCCTTTCTTGCACTCTGATCTAGGAGTAAGTGTAAGTCTTTACTATGTCTGATGGAACCATACTTGTATATACTCAAACATTTGCCTTGTGACTGGAATATTAAAATTTTTGCTGATTGATTAAATTATACCTTTTACTATCTGGGATGGAAGTGGAGCTGAGTGGTAGAGTCCTTGCCTGTCATGACCAAAGCACTAGGTTGTATGACCAACTTAAAATAACACAAAAACAAACAAACAAAAAACCTCCACAAAAGCAACAACAACGAGACTAGACTGAGCAGAACACCAGAGATCTCTTGATACATATTAGATAACAACATTCAGCATGTAGCAATCATTGTGTCAAATGATTTCTGTATTTCATTTCATTCATCCCTTTCAACCCATTTTTTCTTTATCTCATAGAACTTGAAAGTTTCATGGTAGAGATAGAATTGCAACCCAGACAAATGGGGCCTGTAGGAAGTTTAAAGCTGGTGACACTGTTAGAATGCCCACTGTGAAAATGAATTGCTTTCTTTTAGGATTATAATACAGATTTCCACCAAGGTATTTAGTCTCTTTTCCTTTAGGATTGGCACACATGTATGATATAGTATAATATATGCAAACATTGTCTTTTATAAATGAGAGTTGTAAACTGAAGACAATTCTGGCATTTAGTCAGTTTGAATAGCGAATCTATGGTGAACAACATTTTTGTACAAAAACTGTCATTTATACTGACTTCTAGGTCAGCTTGCTATACATTCATATCTGATTTACATCTGGATTTATTCTGTGTGCTTATTAAAAATGTTCTTCATTTTCTGGACTTCTATAAACTTTCAAAATTTCACACAAAGTCCTGAGAGTAAGCAAGAATATTAATAACAACAACAAAAAATAATGAAGATTTGTACCTACTATTATTTACTGGGTTAATTTAAGTATTTTGTATGTTGTAATATTTAGGAAGTCACTGGAGTTTATGGATGAGGAATGGAGCACTCATGAGATTAAACACTACATAGACAGTAAATGATGTAGTAAAGATTCAATTCTGGGAAGGATTCAATTCAAAACCTCTATATGGGGCAGATATAATACTTATAAAAGTTCAAGGCCTGGAGTTTGGATCTTTTCATGTAAAGTGTGGGTAAATGAGATAGGTCACATGTAATTTCAGTGCCAAGAAGATGAGAACTGGAAATCTCTGAGCAAGCTGGACAGCTGTACTAACTTAATGAAGAAATTTTGGATGCAACCAAGAGACCTTGCCACATGAATAAAGAGGAGAGTGGTGGAAGAAAATTCTTGGTGTCAGCCACAGGCCTCTACATGCATGTATGTACCCTTACATATGAGAATATACACATATACATTGTACCCACAGATGAACATTTCAACCCCTTCACAAAAATAACAAAGATCACACACACACACCACACCACACACACACACACACACACACACACACACACACACACACACACA